>QBDW01000140.1:0-200807 GCA_003261595.1 Maconellicoccus hirsutus | reverse complement strand
GCCTCACCGCAACAAAAAATTGCGATAAAAAGTCTATCTCGCCTGGACTGTTCAGAAGGTTGAGATATACTAGTATGTATTTTTATTTTAATCAAAGTTACGCTGTTGTACATCTACAATGAAAAATTTAGAATCAAAGTAACTCATAACTAACCCCTTCAAAAACTACCTCAAGCCTCTGCTGCTATATAGGTATGGCGAAAATTTAAAAAAAAATTAAAGAACGGCCGGGGTTAAAGTAAGTGAATAAGATGTTTTAAAATTTAACGTTCTTTAAATTAAGATAACAGTTGTGATATACGTTAGAGGGTAGGAATAATAATAATTTTAGGTAGGTACCTAGCATTCAAAAAGACTCCCACTTTGGTCGCTGGGTATCATGTGTTAAAAAGATAAGAGGTACTCCGATTTCGCACATTAATATTAGTATTAGATTATTATATGGAGAGATTCGTACGTTCCGTTTCATTGCGAGTAGTTATCGCGTAATTCAAGTTTTTTTGTTGTTTTTCGAATTTAGATTTTGTTATGTTCTTCGGTTATTCGACTTTCCAGAAGATAAGTATTTCGACTATATACGACTGATTAATACCGTAGTTCCTTAATCATTCCGATTTAGTAATAATAAAGTATTTTTTCGTTCTTGTAATTACGACTCAAAATTTCGATGGGTGAAGGGTAGTTGGAATTCTCCACCCGGCCCTTAAGGCCTTCCCCACTAGGTACATCTTTGCGTGATGTACCGGTATTTGTTCACCTTATGTGACACAGTGAATTTCATAGCTTTTTTCATTTTTAATTCCAACATAAATAAAATTCAATATTTTTTAAAATGAGAAAATTCATCACGTTTTCAGAATGAAAAATTACAACCGCAACACATTTTAAATTTATAAAAATTCTAATTTATGCATACCCAGGATGCTATGTACTAGTTGACAAAATTTCGTAATGCACCAAACATGAAAATCTATGCACAACTAAAACTAAAATCAAATAAAGGCCATAAAGCTGCGAACCAAGCAATTCACTATGGTGCAATGTTGACGTATTAATTATCTCAAAATTAAGCTTTTCATAGAAACTTTCTCAGAAATAAATATTCGCAAAATGAAATACAAGGCCATTTCCAATTAGAGATGAATAAATGTCCAACGTTTTTATAAAAATAATGAAAAATGAAATTCATCATATTTCCCAGAATGAAAAATCGCAACTGAAATACATTTTACATTTACTGAAATGTAACACTGCCAAACACCACTGAATTGGACGATGCAGATGAAAATTTGACAGAAGAAGACGAACCAGTATGCTTAAACGTCTCTTCAATAAAATACCGAAAAAGATCATTTGATAAAATCATAAAATGGACGAACTACGATCCCACTACTGATAATTTGAATTACAAACGTGAAATGGTAACTCTTTTTTTTCCTTTTCAAAACGAAGAGTTAGATTTACTTGATGATGATAAATATTTGACAATTTTTGATTCCTATAATTTGGATTTACTAAATAAACGAAATTATTATGAAAAAGAACTTGATGTAACAAAAATGACGTTAATTTTTGAAAATTTACAAAAAAATGAAATGATGGCCTCCTCAAACGAAACTAACCAACCACTTGTTTGTAATATTGGACCTCTGGAAACAGCCGCTAACGAAGATGTAAAAACAATCGAAAGAATAACAGTAGTACGAAAACGGGATAATCGAATGACAAATGAAACATTTTGCCAATTGATTCGTTTGACAACGACTGAACAAAAAGAACTTATTTTTGAGTACATTAATCGATTATTATATGAACCTGAAAACAAGTTGAAAATATTCCTAACAGGACCCGCTGGAACAGGAAAGACGTTTCTTTTAAAAATTTTAATGGAATGTACAAATCGATTTTCTAGACGCAATCCCAGAAACGGATCTATATAAAAATATGTATTTAGCGACCGCTACTACTGGTATAGCGGCTATAGGTATTGATGGAACCACAGTACACGCAGCTTTTCGTATTAATACAATTCGTAATAAAGATTCGGTGCTATCATCTCAAGCAGTGCATAGTATGCGATGCGAATTTTGAGATTTAGAAACCATATTTATTGATGAAATAAGCATGTTGGGACAAAACAACTTGAAAATGGTTGATGAACGTTTAAGGTCTACTAGTAACAATCCAATGGTTCCATTTGGCGAATATCATGTGATTGTATGTGGCGACCTTCGTCAATTACCACCTGTAAACGCTAAACCGGTGTATGAGCGCCCTGCAAACTTGCTACAACGTAATATGGCTTGGCAATGTTTGAGCTATTTTCATCTAACAGAGGTTGTAAGACAAAAAGACATTATTTTTTCTTCATTGTTGACAAAAATTGGTAACGGAGATAAAATAACCAAAGAAGAACGAATCATATTAGAAGGGAGATTTACCAGCCATGATAAGGTTCCTGAACACGCTATTCGACTTTATCATTGTAACAAAGATGTGGATAATTTTAATCAAAACGTATTAAATGTAAATGGTTCAATCACAGTTGAAGCAATAGATAACATTACAGGCTGTGTAAAAGATTCGCCTCAGTACCAAAGTACTCTAACCAAACTTAATAAATTAGATGTAATGGCATGCGGAGGGATGCCGAAAAGTTTGACTTTGGTAATGAATGCACCTTACTTAGTAACTCAAAACATTGATAAAGCAGATCGTATCGTTAATGGCGCAGTGGGAAAATTACATCATATTGAGTATTCCACTGTAAATCCTGCTGAAATCGTAAGACTGTGGCTTCAAATGGATGATGATAAATGTGGTCTTATTCAAAAAATCCGTAATCGAACTCATACGCAGCGTCTTGGAATTTCTAGTAAACTCGTACCATTTCATCGTAGAGATACACCAATATTATTACACTCAACAGTTATTCGTGTACAAAAAAATATAAAATCAATAAAACAAAAAACAAGATAGATACAAGAATGGCTGAAGAAAACCTAAAAATGGAATTGACGATTATGATTAATAATCATAAAGAAGAAATAAATGAGCAAATTACAAAACTTAAAGATGAAATCGCGTGGATATGGGAGGAAGAAACGACCCGCCTAACCAACACAATCACAGAAGTAGTAAGGGGCATATTAGGAAACAACCAAGCCGAAAAAATTCCAGACCACTTCATTGAATTATTCATTCGTGCGGATATAAAGTTCGATGAAAGCTTGAGGTTTCACCCCCACAAATTCATTGAACAATATGTAAAGCAATCTCAATCAAATGGAAACCATCAAAAAGTTTTATTCGACGCTAGACAAAAACATCAAGTCTTCAGATGCGATACAAAAATGGACAAAGAAATTTTCACTACCTCACTATCAGGTAATTTATAGACGGAAAAATTCTTTCATAAAGGAACAACTGTTTGGTAGTAACGTAAACCTATTGTTTTAAACTCTCCACACGACGTATGTAGTGACCTTAGTCGACGGATGTCAGTTTTTATATTCATTTTCGCGACTTTTACGCGTTTTATTATCATTAACTTTTCTATGAAAAATAATGGTAAATAGAAAATTTACAGGTGTCGATAATTTCATATTTCGGTGATTTATTTTTCATCTGTTTTCAGAATTCGATATTAATAATTATTCCAATAATTTTGATCATTTTTATCGCGGTGGTTTACATTATACGCAGATGGCGAACCCGAAGTAATTATTTTTGTTCCTTTTCGTTGTATTTGTTCTCGTGTTTTCATTTCGAATTTCATTTTAGATTGTATTCAAAACGAAGGAAAAGGTTTAATTTCCGGTATGATGTACGTTACGAAACCACGTTTCCGTAAAAGAGATAAAGTTATGTTTTACGGTCGTAAAATGGTACGAAAGGTAAACAAAAAAAAAATCCATCAATTACCAATTATTTCTAAATGATGGGTAATTTTAGGTGAAATCCATATCGTAACAAGTGCGCGGAGGGCAGGGTAAAAAACGTAAACTTATGTTAAAATTTGCGCATAAATTACTAAGAATGAAGAGAGATGCTATGCCTCAACGATTAAAGGTATGATTTCTCGTTGTTTTTTAATTCTATCTTGAGATTATCCGCTAATAAAATAACTTTCAAGGTTGTCGAACCTCCCGTCGAATATTTGCAAGAAGATCTCACTAGATTAGACGAACAACGTGTTCCCCCGGATGCTTTTTATATGCTACAAAGTATCAGGTACAAATGTTCTTATCTGTTCTTGTTAATTTGACAAATAATCGATCATTTTTTCACAGAGTTTTCGGTCATTTCGAGAAACCGGTGTTTTTAAAATTATGTAAACATATCGAAATTATGAATGTGCCAGCGGAATCGTATTTGTTTAAAATAGGTAAGAGTTATGGAACCTTTTTTTTGTAAATTGGAGTATTACTACTTGATATGTACGTATATGATTTGTTTAGGCGATCCCGACGAAAATGTATTTATCGTACAGAATGGTAAAATTAACGTATTTGTCACTAATCAAGAAGGTTTATCGATATCTTTGAAAATTGTCAAAACCGGAGATTCCCTTGCATCTTAATATTGAGTTTCGCCGATGACCTAACGGTACATATTTCTCGAATGGAATGCTACCACGTCTCAGCTTTTACATCATTTATCGTTTTTACTTAGGGTCATCCCAAACCATTCAAAACCGTATGTGCTCGAGCTTTAGAAGATTCGACCGTCGTCAAATTACCCGTATCTGGTTTCCAAGAGGTATTCGAAGAATACCCGGAACTGTTAATCAGAGTAATGCAGGTTATACTAGTTCGTTTACAGCGTGTCACGTTAACTGCCCTGCACCAATATTTGGGTTTGTCCACGGAATTGGTAAATCCTGTTAGTATATCTCGTTGTAGATGCGGGCGCATTATAAAACGTTAAATTCACATTTTTACTCGTACTTTTTTCGCAGAGTTACCATAAAAAGAAAATTAGTTTATTTTCTACCTCTCCTACTAAACACAGATCTCGAGAATGTTTCGCCAACAGCGATAATTCTCAGTCTTCCAGTGAGTCTCGTGTTTTAAATCCATTATACAATCAACTCTTGCCTATGATTCCTCCCGGTTCCGCAGGTTTTCACGAAATGTTCCCGGAAAATAATGTAGAAAGTAGCTTGACGTATCAACCAACCACAACGTTACCTCCTGACTTCCTCGGACTTCCGAATCTACTCCCTAATACCGGCCATAAGCAACATCGTCGATCTAGATCCGGTATCGAAGTTCGTCATCAGCCGGATCTCACCAATGATATTGATTTATCCGCGTCCCAAGTGAGTGTGTGGATTTTACGGTAAAAAGGTCTCTCAACGTGGTCTCAGAAATCGTATATTTTCAGCATCACGATCGATACCCAGCCTACACGTAAGAAAACCGTAACCGGTGAGACACCCGTTGATGAAACAACCCTAATACAAACGGCTGTCGATGCCTTTGTGAAAGAGCTCGGACTCGAAGATGACACTTTACTCTCCGGTAAAGTGGAAATTCGTGAAATACCAGCTGGAACGTATCTGATGCAAGAAGAATCTCATAAAGTAAGGGTTCTGAATATTGTTTTGGAAACTGATTTCACGATATCGCAAATTTCATTTTGACGACTTATTTTACGACGTATATTTTTTTACAGGATGTAGCTTTGATTTATCTGATGTTCGGCACGTTATCAGTGTATCAGAAAAAATTAGACGATAACGAAGAAGAAATACATTTATATACTGTCTACCCTGGTGAAATTTTCGGTGGCTTGGCCGTACTCACCGGAGAACAAAGTTTTTTCACCATTAAAACTAAACATTTTTCCAGAATCGCGCTTATCTCCAAAACCACTATTTATGGGTAAATAAGTCACAAATTTGGAGAATGCGAGCATATTTTACTTTTTCATCATGCCATTTGTAGAATTCTACGAGAAAGACCACCAGTAGTGCTACATCTGGCGGATACAGTCGTCCGGCGAATGTCGCCATTCGTTCGTCAAGTGGATTTCGCTTTAGATTGGATTTTCATCGAAAGCGGTAGAGCTCTGTATAGACAAGACGAAGAATCCGATAGCACTTATATCGTTCTCAGCGGACGTCTACGTTCGGTAATCACGCATTCGGACGGTAAAAGGGAACTTGTTGGGGAATACGGTAAAGGAGACTTGATCGGCATTGTATGTAAACTCGCAATCGTTAGCGTATTTTATTACAACTTTATTACTCGAGTAATGCTATTACCAAGGTCGTAATGGTTACACAAACGAGACGAAGTACTACTGTAATGGCTGTTCGTGACTCCGAATTAGCTAAATTACCCGAAGGATTGTTCAACGGCATGAAATTAAGATTTCCAATTGTAGTAACTAGATTAATAAATTTATTCGCGCATCGAATTTTAGGTGAATATTTCCCTCTATGTGTTTAAAAATATATCAACGATAGAATTATTCATTTAAATAAATTCCAGAATCGTGTCATTGTACAAAGTATTTTTTCTACCATTGTGAGACTACTTCTTCAGTTTCCTCTAATTTCGATAAGAATGTAACAACTTTGAATCCTTCATCAACTAATCTAACCTTATCAATTAATGACAGCAAATTTTTGATTCCGACAAATATCCTAAAGCGTTGAAAAAATTATTAGAATATAATATAATCTTTCGAAAATCCTTCATAATAAGTGAACTTACTTTCGATTTTGTAATTTGTCCCTAATATAGAGCAGATCTTTGGCGTTAAAGACATCGCATTGTTCCAATACTGATATTAGGTGCTCGACATCACTCAAATAGGGAACATGTAAAACAGATGAAAACGCAGATAACATTTTCAAATCCTTTAAAACTTGTCTAGAAAGAAAATTAAGAAAGAGACGTAATTATTATAAAAATCTTAATTCAAAAAGACAAAAATTAAAAACAAATGTTTACCTGCAACTGCTCGTACATATGACCAATAGTTTATTCCCTTTTGGAGGTACTTTTTTTAAAAGGACGAATAAAGCTAGAAAAATCATGTTAGAATAACGAGGTCCAATCGGACCATAGTCGAGTAATACCTCGATATTGTCAACTAATATACAACTCAACTGAGATCTATACGCATCATCAAAAACTTTACGAATACTTTGACATTTAGCTGATTCTGAAAATCCTACCATATCTTCCGGCGTACAAACTTTTACAAATGGGAAATTAGATCTTTTTGCTATTTCTGCGGCTAACGCAGTTTTTCCGGAATTTGGTGGTCCTAAAATAATTAATTACAGTCAACATTGATGCGACCACCTTTTTTTTATTTTTAAGGAAATATATAACGATACCTTCAATAAGTACAGTAACTAATCCAGATGATTCAACTGCTCTGGCTTCTTCAATCAATAATTCTCCACCATTTAAGATTTCGCTAACTGGTGTTCCCCAAATGATAATTCCTCTCGCAAGACAATGTTCAAGTTGCTCTGCACCAGCACCGAATGCCTAAATATTGTGATGATTAACAAAACATCGCGGAATGTAATTTTTATCATAATGGTGAATATAGAAGTCAAACGAAAACGCGTTCTTACAGGCTTTATATCGTTTTCTAAGGCATATAGAAAATCATCTCGCTCAACCATCAAATTTTCCATTGCTTGAGGGTCCACTTCTACTTTACCAGAAGCTTTAATTATTAAACGGTTTATTGCTGTTGATTGAGCTGCTTTCACTAAACCTTCAATTTCAGCTCCACTAAAATTTTTGGTATTAACCGCCAATTCCTGAAAGTGAAATTATTTAAATAATTGCGACAAGTTTATAAACCGCTGCAAAAAACCCTACCTGCAAATTAACATCATCGGCTATTTTTTTATGAGAATACATTCGACTAGTATGAATTTGTAAAATCTGAAAACGACCCTTTTCATCAGGCAAACTGATTTCCACTTGAACCTAAATCAATAAATGAAAATGTAATTAATGTAATTTTATGGAATAATTCGTCTAAAATTCAACCAACTTCAAGCCTGCCAGGTCGTAGAAGAGCCTCGTCGATCATATCCCGTCTATTGGTCATACCAATAACCAAAATATTGTTGAGTTGTTCAACACCATCGATTTTGGCTAACAACTGATTAACAACGGTGTCATGAACACCTGTATTTCCTCCAACAGATCCTCTTGCCTTACAAATAGCATCAATTTCATCGAATATGATGATGTGTAAACCGCTGTCAGGACCAGCCTATTACAAAAATTAAGCTATGAAGAATAATTTAAATTGTGAGAAATGGTAAGCAGAATCAATCTTTTACCCTTTTTTCTTCTTCTTCAGCATCCGCAAACAATCGGCGAATATTTGCTTCAGATTCACCGACATATTTATCCAATATCTGAGGACCATTCACTATCTTGGGTTCTCGAGCATTCAACATTTTACCAATTTGACGAGCCATCAATGTTTTACCAGTACCCGGAGGTCCGTACAATAAAATACCTTTAACGTGTTTACATCCTACAAAAAACCAAAATGAATTAATTGAAAAATTTTTCATTTTAACTCCGTATTTTACCTAGTTGTTCGACAACTTCCGGAGGAAATACTCTGGAGGCGAAGGCTCTTCGAAATATAGCATTAAATTCTTTATCCAAACCACCGATTCCCATTTTATTGAAATCCCAATCTGGATTGATGATTGATTGCCGTACGATCTTTCCTTTAGCTTTTCCAGTCAAATTTATAGAAGAACCTTCAGCCTTCTCGAATGTAATAATGGTATCAGCAAGGCAACGACCAACTTTTGTTGGTCGGGGTTTAGATTCTTTGCCAGATTTTATCGCATTCAAATCAGCAGCTAATTGAACACGAAAAGAAAAAAATGTAAATTAAATTCATTGATTGTTAGTTAAAGAAAAAGGAAAAATTTTACCTTCCAAACTTTTCACAGTTAATGATAAAAATTTTTGCTCAGTAAATCGAAAAACTAACAGTTGTCCAACTGTGAAAGCCATGGAAGAGAATTGCAATAAAAATTCTTTTGCCATTTCATCAGTATCGAACGATTCAGTCGTAGCCCTGTATAATGAAAGAAAAATCACCGTAATGTACTCGATAAAAATCGTTCTTCGAAGTATAATTTGAAAACACTTTCATTTTTTTGGTCCAAAAATCGGCTGATACAACAATATTGCACAAACATTCTGAAACGTTGCATGGTTTTACATCGATTTCTTGGTCAAGTGATAATTCAGCCCATTTCCTTTGAGGTAATGAAAATCCAATTGATCCTTGGGGAACACTTCTGTCTCGATAAATTGTGAAGGTATAACGATGTCCGGATTCCGTGATGACCTCTATGTATCTGCAAAGATTTTAAAAACGGAAAATAATATTGGTTAATGTTTTTTCTAAAATAATGTTAACAATCTAATATCATTTATAAATACTTATAATAATTTACTTTGTATTAGTATCAAAATCATCATCGTGTACGATAGAGCGATTTATATAAGACAAATTTTCCGAAGGGCAACGTCCGGCCTTCATACGCTAAAATGAAATGAAAAAATGGAAATTCAAATCAAATGAAAAAATAACAAAATTTACAACAGAGTCTTCTATGTTAGATAAGGTAATTCATGCTAAGTTAATGAAAAATACGACTTGACAGTGGAAATAAAGAAAGCTGATTAGTTGGTATATGCTTTTTAAGTACATTTTAAACGAAATCTTACCATTTTGGAAGTGATTACGAATGAACAATTGATAAGTGAAAGAGAATTTCCAGATATTTACGTGACACGAAATGAACTGGAGCAAGTTCGACTTGAAACTCTTATCAACGAAATAATAACGACAATCGATTTGTAGTGTCGAACTGGGAAATATCGAAAGTTTATTATTCGATAGTTCGATATTACAATATACGTGTTATTTTATCTAAACCGTTCGCGGATCGTTCGTTAAACGACAGCAAAGTGCGCAGTAATTATACGTAAATTACAAAATGAAGAAAAAGAAAAAAGGAGGAAAATTTATTCTTATTTATTTTCTTACAATTTATAACTATTAAATTTAACGAGATCTATACTTATTTAAATTGAACGGGAGATCTAATCACTGTTGACTGTTTCCTCAGCAACCTAAAATTTCGTACAAAAAGAAGTGAATCGAAAGCCTTGACCCAGTCGTGTTAAAAATAATCAATTACTGTCTAAATTGAACCATACTAAAAAACCATACGAAAGAGCCCTCATGGCTAAAAAAACGAGTCTAGACTATTTTTTGATAAGAAGAACAAGGGGCTGAGGAAAGAACACTCGAGTGTGTTAAATATTGAATAACAGAAGAAACAAAGAACACGTACCATACGTCGTGATGAAGTGATGGAGAGTTGAAGTCGGAAATTTTTCGAACAAATCGTTCGAAACAATTTTCAACAATACGTGTTGGTGTATGAGTCATAAGTTTGAATTTAAAATATCATGAAGCTCGAAATTGATGATAAATTTTAATGTAAATTTTTCATTTTCTTCTTGAACGATAAATCTTTCGTTGCCGTAATTGTCTTCGACAAAGTCCATTTATTCATTATATGACATGAAAATGATACAACAACTAATAATAACAATGAACTAAATGAATGGTTACGTTACGATTACGATAATATTGTAATCGAAACTGAAGAATCGATAACCCTAATACGATCGTGTTTCAACGTAACCTTTGCAAATTGCAACTTCCATTGCCTTTTCTACAAAAAATCAATGAGATTGCGTTGTAATTGGAACACCGAAACTGAAAGTAGGTCACTATTTCATTTCAACTTTACGATATTTTGGTTTTTGGAATCGATTGTCGATTGCTCTTAATTATTGTTGTATGTATTGTCAGTATTGCTGCTCAAAAAAATTGCTCAGTTGCTCCTCCCCTCACCAATTTCTCAGCTATTAAACTATTTGATTTTGATATTAATATTTATTATTACTTATATTTTTGGATTTCTGCGAAGCATTATGAGAAATGAAAAACCAATGTGAGAGAGAGGGAGAACATGGCAATAAAAAAGTACGAAGGATGAAAACGGAAAGTGAAATCTAACAGAATTTATTTTATACGGTCAAAATGAAAAAAATGGTAAATTTTGATACTTTTGGTTTGTTTGTTTACCTGTTTATACTCTCTGGCTCCCTTCCTCCCGTTTTTTTGTAGTTCTTCTTTCCCTCCACAGGTGTCACACCAGACAACGCATGCGCAATGGGACATATTTAGCGCATGGAATGATATATGATAATGAAGATAACCATTGAGCAGCCGACAACACGGACAACTGTGCGTATTATAAACATCCATACATCCATCTTTTAATTTTATGATATCACATCACCACATGCCTTTAAAAGTTTTCGAGTTCAGTTCGCATTATATTAGTTTTTGAGCCTTTCATTATACTATTTATACTTTGAAGTCTACGACCGACGTATTAATTTTATACGATTCTTCAATGCGTTAGCTTAGTTCAAAAATTTGGCGCAGTTTTTGAATCCCCTGAAATTACGCGGGAATTCCTTGATAAAAAATACAGTCGGTAACGTAATTTTTTAATTTCCGTTTATCGAGTTTTTAAAATGGTGAGTTCATAATTTCATTAAATTCTATGGTTTATCACTTGTATCAAGTTATGGAATTATGTACAAAAAGTATACTTGATTCGTTACATGAATTGTTTGTCATTTGTGACAGGATATTCGCGCATATTTTTCATCAAATCGTAAAACACCTCCATCGGCTTCGAATCAGTCAAACTCGGTATCCAAATCACGTAAAAGAACTTTTATCGAATCTGACAGCGAAGACGAAACGGATCATGTGTCTAGTAGAAGTAACTCAATTTGAAAAATCATTTGGTTTGAAATTTCTTGATGTTTATATTAAACTTGCTTAATTATTATCGTAGAGAAAAGAGGTGCTCTAAAAACGTATTCCAAGAAGAAAGTCGTTGCTATTAGTGATTCTTCCGATAGCGATAACAATGAAAAAAAGCTCACCAGTCCTCAAAATTCTAAAGACGGTAGTGCTCAAATTTCCGATGTGAGCATAATTCAACGCGACATTCACTTGAGAACATTTTTTATTCGTTGCAGATAAGAAGGAAAGGAGTTCCAAAAAACGATCTCGAAAGTCAGAACTTACGGATTCATCGCCCGAAGACAAATCCCCAACAATTAAAAAAAAGCCAATTCAAAGTAACGCTCTGAAGTGTAATCTGCATTATTTTGTGTTATTAAGACGCCTTCAACTTGACAAAAAATGTTGTCACGTTGCAGAAAAACTCGATCAAGTGGACATCAAATCTAAATTTTTCAAGGAAACTTCTGCTTCCGCTGTATTCGGTGATAAACCAGTAAAACGAGATAGTTCACGGTTACAAGAAATTCAAGAGAAATTGAAGAAAAAGAAACCCGCAAGTTTTTATTTATTTGATCAATTTCCAGCATTACGCATAAGTCTAACTATCGCTAAATTTCAGGCAAAAGCAGAAAAAAGCGAAGTGAAAATAGAAGACGACGATTTTGATGCCGCTCTTTTACAATTAGATGAGATTGGTAGTGATTGGGTTAAGCCGAAAGAAAATACAGGTGATCAAAGCAAGAAAGATTCAAATGAAACGAATTTGGAAAAATGTACAAAAATAAACGAAACTTCCACAAGCGAAGAAAAAGAAACAAAGAGAAATAATGATAAAGCGTTGAAAAAAGACAAAGTCGAACAAGATACCTCTAAAAATAAAATCACGCCACCTCAAACTGGTAGATTATCTATTAAAGATAAATTGAAGCAGTTTTCAGCATTTACAGAAACGAACAAAAAAGATTCTACAGAGGTAAACAAAAAGTCATCTAATCCGAATGTATTTTCCGAGAAATCATTGTCCGTAAAACCTGCACGTTTCTCGGATTCGGGATATTCGAGTCTTTCATCTACTTGTGATTCGCAAAGCAGCGATCAAAATGAAACGCCGTCTCAAAAAGCCAGCTACGACTCGTCGAATATTCGCGCTGTAGCTGAATCTGGTGTGAATAATAAATCAGAAGTTGCAACTAAACTTAAAACAGGCATCGAAACTAAAGATATGAAGTGTTCTTCGCAACAAATTACAGTGATTAGCGAGTGTATGCCATGGGTAGAAAAGTACAAACCAGATTCCACCAAAAAAATCATCGGTCAACAAGGAGATAAAAGTAATGTGAAAAAATTGACGAAATGGCTGGACGATTGGTACAAAAACAACAAGGGTGCTAAAAAGGCAATATTTGTTCCTGGTAAAAAATTTTATGCGTTCGCCTTTAATCGCATTACTCTTAGGATGAATTTTAATTTTGCCTACTTTTTTAGCTGGCTGGAATAAGGACCAGTCTGGATCGAATTTTAAAGCAGCGTTGTTATCTGGGCCACCGGGTGTTGGTATGTGCGAAAAAAGCTTTTTCAACGATAAAACGGTAATTCATTGTTATATGATTCATTACAGGTAAAACAACCACAGTATCACTAGTATGTAAAGAACTTGGATTCGATGTAGTGGAGTTTAACGCATCTGACACCAGATCGAAAAAACTTCTTCAAGAAGAAGTATCCAAAATGCTGACGAATACAGCCATCACTTCGTCGTTTGGTGGCGACGGTACGTAAGGATGGTTTTTAAAGAAGTTGTAACGCAGTAAGTTATTTGATGTCATATATTCGTTTCGTAGGAAGTAAGCCCTCTGTTACCAAAAGACATGTTCTGGTTATGGATGAAGTTGATGGAATGGCTGGTACCGAAGATAGAGGAGGCGTTCAAGAGCTTATTCATTTGATTAAACTAACGAAAGTTCCTATTATTTGTATGTGCAACGATCGCAACCATCCTAAAATTAGAAGTTTGGTCAATTACTGTTTTGATTTGAGATTCCAAAGGCCAAGAGTTGAACAAATAAAGGTTAGTATCTCGATCAAGTATTAATGCATATGACGTTAGCTGTATAAAATATTGAAACCACGTATTTCTGTTAGGGTTACATGAAAAGTGTATGTTTTAAAGAAAAATTAAACATATCGACGGATGTTTTAACAAATATCATTACCAGCAGCAATAATGATGTTCGACTAGTATTAAATCATTTGTCCATGTTAGCCGCCGACAAAGAGTCTAATCTTGAAGCTTCTAAAAAATACGTAAAATTGGTAAGTCTACCATTAATAGACGACTATCTAAATTAAAAAACGCAGAGAAGTCATTAATTTTTTTTTCGCAGAGTCCGTGGGATGCTTTACGTAAGATATTTTCCAAAGAAGATCATAAAACTATGTCAATACATGACAAATTCGATTTGTTTTTTTACGACTATAGCATTACGCCACTATTTGTCCACGAAAATTATCTTTTGGTGAAACCACTGAATGTAAAAGAGGACGGGAGCATTAACAAGACGTAATATATTCATTGATTTTTTCTTCTTTTAATTTTTATTATTTTACTTATAGATTTGTTTTTTTTAGGGCACATGAAAAAATTGAAAAAATGAAATTATACGCGCAAGCCGCTGATTGTATCAGTATAGGTGATCGAATAGATAAAGAAATTAGATCAAATAGTGCCTGGAGTCTGTTACCAACTCAGGTAAAGTTTATCTCTCAAAAACACTTCTCGATGCAATATCCATTTATGCTTTTTTGCTTCAGGCTGTCTTCGCTAGTTACGCTCCCGGTGAAATTTTAGAAGGATATTGTTCGGGACAAATTACATTTCCAGCATGGTTAGGTAAAAATTCTACGAAGAATAAAATCGATAGGTTGCTGCAAGAAATACAAATTCATACGAGATTGAAGTAATGAATGAATTAATAATGATAACTTTATCATTATGCTGGCGGTGAATTATATATAGATCTGTCATTTTTCTTAGAATATCCGCGAGTAAAGAATCCGTAAATTTGGAATACGCTCCTTACTTGAGAAACCATATTATAAAACCATTAACCGAAAATAACCCTGATGGCATTCAGACGTCCCTTGAAAGATTGCATGAATATGATTTATTAAAAGAAGATTTGGAAAGTTTGTCTTCGATCTCTTTGTGGCCCAATTCTGTTGATGATATGAAAAAGGTTGAAACCAAAGTAAGATTTTTTTTTTGGTAAAGATTAATCAATCTCGATTAATGGCTGTAAGTTTTTAATTTTTTTTGATTTTTTGTCAGACTAAAGCTGCTTTTACTAGACTGTATAATAAAAATCCACCGGTAAGACCTTACTCGTTAACTGCTCCCACAAAAAAGAACGTGGATAGTAATATTTTCGAAGAGGAAATGAGTGGCGATGAAGACGACAATAACGAAGACGAATCCGATGCAATGATTTTGGTAATGAATTTTCATATAATTTTTTAATCGATGTCATTTACGTTATTCATCTTAATTGCACCGCAGGTTAAGAAGAAGCAAACTAATCAAAACGATGATGTTCCTTCGTCAAGTTCTAGAGAAAAACCAAAAACGTCCAAAGAAACTAACAAAAAGAAACGAAAAAAGTGAACGAAGCGATTAAACGTTTATAGTACAAAAACATGTTTGCGATTGAATTTCTTGTCGAACAGGATTGTGAGAAGATTGATCTCTCCAGTATAATTTAAATTTACCGAGTAATGTTTATGTTTTATGAATATCTATTTATTTCTATTTTGAAATGTGAGGAACATTTTATAATTCTATTATTTTTTAAAAATCTTTAAAAATTGGCAATTATCGAAAAATAATGACGTTATTTGAAATGAGTTCTTATATTTCTGATATTGAAGACTTCTCAACTTCAAAAGAAAAAAAAAGTTTCGGTTTCCTTAGATTACTCACAATTATTAATAGGCACCTTATATTCTTTCTAGCACTCTTGACTCTTCTCTGTAGCGCAGCCTACTTCTTTTAGTAATCCCAAAAAACTGAATTCTGTAATTGTCTCAAAACTTTTTGTAAAAAATGGTTTAAAAATTCATTTGTTTAATTTTTGGGATTATTGGAAAATGATGAGAAAGTAGGTTACGCTATAAAGAGTCTCTGCGCTAAAAATAATCTAAGGCATCTACTATTCAACCATATAAAAGAGCAAAATAGTTGAATTTTTGTTTATTTTTATCTATTTATTTATATTTTTTTGGATTGACTATAAATGACATTATTTTTCATACCATTTTGAAGGTGATTTGCAAATGTAATATTCGATACCTGTTAAAAGTAATTTATTTCTTTGTAACACACATTTGTTTGGTTTATTATTATATTAAAATTTGTTCATTGATAAATACATTTGTAAATTTATACAATTGAGTTTTTCGTTTTTGATATTTAAAATTTCTCTGCGTCACTTTACTTTTTCGACTTTTGATGAACTTCGTAGCCTTTTATTTAACCGTTGATTAATAAAGAATATGGTAATTACTGGTTACTCGGAACCTGATTGATTTTATAAAAAAATGAGTTTTCATTTGGTCATTTTTTCCCCGCAGTTCAGTTCTTCAACAAGCATCCATCGGTGTATGACCTCATGCGTTAGATAGTCTAGTTTTTCGGATTTCTTAAAATCAAAATTCTAGATTTGTTTTAAAAATTTTGTAGTTTTTTTTTGTTCAATCATGAGTAAGGGAGCAAAGGGTGCAGGTGCATCTGCTGGAGGCGGGGGAGGAGGCAATATTCCTGATATAGTTATCTCCAAATTATTAGATAGGAAAAATTTCTCATTTTATAAAGGTAAATTTTTTTCATATTATTAAACTATCAGCACATAAATGTGATTCGATTCAGTTACGAAATGAAAGTTCGTGATTTGCTATTTAATCATTTAGAACTAAAGTTTTCAAGAAATTGATTGGTTTTTTAAATTTATTTTTTTACAGATTTACAGAATCTCGAATGCAAAGCTCCAACGAATTTTGACGCTAAATGCGTTTTAAAAGCAAATGAAATTATTTGGTTAGCGGAAAAAGCAAGAGAATTAGTATCAATGGAACCTGCTCTTGGAGAAATGTCTGCTCCCTTAATGATTGTTGGTTAGTTTGTACGAATGTTACTTATACATGTCAGAACGACATCTTATTTCATTTTGTTTGTAGGAGATATTCACGGACAATTTCGAGATTTACTTCTCGTATTGGATTGTATAAAAACTCCTCCAACGCTAAATTTCTTATTTCTTGGAGATTATGTTGACAGAGGAGAATATTCTCTAGAATGTATCAGCCTTCTACTGGCCTATAAAATAAAATATCCTAAACAAGTATTAATGCTGAGGGGTAATCACGAATGCGCCAGTTCCACCAGAGCCTACGGGTTTTATGCCGAATGTAAATTTCAAGTCACTTCGAATTTTATCGTAATAGCGTATTTATCTCATTTGATAAATATTTTTCAGGCCAGGTTAGATTCAAAGGAGCTGATTTATGGCAGTATTTCATGAAACTTTTCAATATGTTACCAATAGCAGCAACCGCTGCTAATTCAAAAATACTCTGTATGCATGGTGGAATAAGTCCCGACTTGCATACGTTAGAGGATATCAAAAAAATTAAGCGACCTTCGGATATACCCCCTAAAGGTTTACTCACGGATTTAGTATGGGCAGATCCAGATAAAGTTGGTTAAATAGTCACTAATTATTTATTCGAGTAAATCCAAGTTTATGACAACTTTTCATCCATGCATAGGATGAAGATGGTTGGAATCCGAATATCGATAGAGGAATTTCGTTCACATTTGGCGCAGATATTGTTACAAAATTCACTAAAAAGCATAATTTAGCTTGCATAGTTAGGGCACATCAGGTAAGTAACTTGAAAAATTTATTTTTTTTCTAGCGAATTAATCGTATATTTCTTCCATTTCGTTTGTTTCTACTAAAGGTAGTGAAAAATGGATTTGAATTTTTCGCCAAAAGAAAACTCTGCACATTATTCACCGCTCCCAACTACTGCGGTGTGTTTAAGAATGATGGTGGATGCATGAAAGTAGAACCTCCTTTAAATGTCACAATTATTCGATTATTCGTAAGTATATTTTATTAGGTTTATTTTTTCTTCGAATCAATTTTTTTATTCCCATAACAGTTCAAATACAAAGAAAATCCAGACACGAAGAAACGATGTGAAAGTTTACCAGTGAAAATCAGCGTAGATGGAAGTTAATAGCTTAATGCTATTTTATCTCGATGAGAGCTTTGAAATTTTTCGTTATTGATTCACGTCGAAGTACCAGGTTTTCTGAATGTATTTTATGCCTAAGTTATGATTTAGAATTTTATTTTAAAATACATCCATGTGTGCGACGTTGATTTTTTTTTTAAATAAAAAAAAATATGAATCATTAGATTAATGTAAAAAATGCTTTCAATCGTTACTATATTTATATGATGCAGTAATAAGGTAGTTGAGTTCTTTTGTGAAAAGTTTATTTGCAATTTTTTGAATAACGTTCTAATTAGAGTAAAGTAGTTTGTAAAAATTTAAAAGCAATTTTAATTTGTTTAGCTTGCCTTCATTGACTATTAGTAATTTGATTGCTTTTATATAAATTAAAAAACAAGCGTATTTTTTGAAATTCCAATTTCTTTTTTAATTTTTTCGAGTATTTCTCAACATGATTCAGAAAGTTTCTTTTTTTTTGCATCCGAATCGTTCATTATCCATCAGAAATTACGCTATTGATAAGGATAATGAACGTGCGATTCGATTCATTTTACTCAATTTTTACTTTTTAGTGATTTTGTTTTGAAAATTTGGGTTACTCTTATCATATCTTATCATTTATTAAATAATAGAATTTGTCAATTTGAATAATGAATCCATAATTAATTGGATTTATTAAATGAAGGGATAATCTACGAAATAATTGTGCAATTTTCCTTCGAAAATCGTATCAATTAGTGTAAAGTAGTTGTTTAATTTTTGGTTTCGAATTGAGATTCGTGTTGGTACTTCTCAACATGATGTGGACTAATCTCATGAATGTGGCAAAATCTTTCTTAAATTCAACAGCTGTGCAAGGTAAGAATTCATTTCACATGCTTATCATTCTTCAGACGTTACTATATTTTATCGAGAATCTCAATTCGTATTTTCAGAGGTATCGGTACGTTATGGACATCAAATGTGCACGCGAAATCATGCCGGTCGTCCGATAAAGAAAAGACGCGGTATTAAACGAAATCACAATGCAATAGTCAATGTTGGCGATGTATTGGTCACTCAAAGGCTATTAAAATTTCACCCAGGAATGAACGTAAGGAAATTGTTGAAGACTGTTTGTTATTGGTAATCATAATTGCTATTTTTTAGGTAAAATTGGATGACAAGTTCGGATTAAGGGCTACGGTATCCGGTAAAGTCAAAGTATCGTGCGAAAAATTCGATCCAGATTTTGAAAATCCGACGGTGGTACAATTTTACCAAAATCGAGTAGGTCAACAATTTTATAAGAAATATTTCAACGTGATTCCTTTTCCTTTGGTAGGAAAGTTTGCATTGAAAGAAGTAGTTTAAAATCAATTTCATTGTTGTAGAGTTTTTGAGTAATTTTGTTAATAAAAAGTAATTATAATGTGACATGATTGAATATTTATTCAAGTAGAAGTTTTTTCTCATTTGTTGCGTAAATTTAATAGTATCCTATTGAGCGATGGAAATCAAGAAAGGTAATAATTAACAAAAATATGATTTATTCAAAACTAATCAGAACATGACTTATTTTACAAAACATAAATAATGTAAACATTGCAATAAATACAGCAAAAAATAATGATATATAAGATAAATGTTGCGGATGAATTTTTTAGCACCATCCATTAAAAACGTTCTAGACTGATACGAAGACCAGACGAAATTTTTCCGATCTCAGCCACTTTACATACGTTACAAATTTTTCCTTTAAATTGCGGTAGATAAATGGCGCTACAAAACGAACATTTTTCTTCTGGTTTGCCTCGATAAATCGGGGTATAAGAGTACCCACAAACATTGAACGGATTACGTTCATCGTACTCGATATTATGCTCGTCGATTGGTTTTTTCTCACAGGCTTGCAAAATTTTCCTCACTTGTTGAGCGACCTCTGGTCTTGGACCCAATTCTAGCAATCTTCTAGCAAACGAAGCCGCTGTTTTATAATTTTTCACTTTGAAAAATAGATTAACCGCTGTACGCAAAGTAAGAATTTCATGAATGGGTTGTAAGTTACAATGGGTGAAGTACGCGGAAAGTTCGCAATTGCGTAATTGCTCAGGAACAGTATTCTTGGGTAGGTCTTTTCGCGTGATTTCCATTTGTAACGCCAGCACGTATTCTTTGCAAATGTTCAATAATTGCTGAGCCTCCAAGAAATCTTGTTTGGTTTCTACAACTAATAAGGGAACAGTCAACATCAATTCGCGGAACTTTTCAACAGCTTCGACGAATTTTCCGGCCGTTGTCAATTGATAACAAGCTTGTAAATTTTCAATAAGTGTTGGTAATTTGAAAACTACGCAAGGATATGAAGCTCTGGACGAATCTTGTACATTCCTCAGTGGATAAACAAACAATGGCGGCGTCAGGGGTAATGGCGAATACATGGTTCTTGATTGCATATACGACGTCAGGAATATTTGTTTGAAATACGAGAAATTCGTGATACCTAGTTGATCGTGTAATAATTTAAAAGCAGTTGTGAACGATCCCGCCAATACATGGTCGATTGGAAGCTGAGAATTGTTGATCCATTGGTGATAATCTGGTGTGCCGAATGTTGGACAAACGAAAAATTTATCGTCTTTGTCATTACTAGTAACGATGTCAGGTGGTAACTCTAAATCTTCGTCACCAACGTCCCAGCCTCCTTCTTCGTCTGTATCCTTCACAGTTTCTTTCACTTGGGCATTCTCTTCGTCGTCAAGTTCCAAATCAGCGTCCCAACCTTCGCCACCGATGACTTCCAAATTTTCATCTTCTTCGTTTACGGCAATAGTGTTGTATTTTGATTTGGCGGCTGAACCTTCGAAGAAACTCTTCGACACCGTTAATAGTGGCCAGTTCATTTCAGCTTGAGTTATGGGAACAGGTGGTCGTAATAAAATCGCGTTTTTATCAACTTTGGGTACATTTGGACCACATTGTTCGATCAAATCTGCAGCGTCGGCTTCCAAACCATGAGTAGCAGCTGTTAAATATGCTAGTAACGTTTGATCGCAATTCCTTAATAATTTCACGCGTTCTTCAACGTCTCCAAGGTATAACGCGCCTAGAAACTGTGACGAAACGTCTTTGCGGATTTCTGCTATTTTAGTCATTTTACGTAATTTATCCAAATTTCCGGTGATTAAATAAAGAAATGAAAGTTTATCGAAATTTTTCGTACGTTGATAACACATTTCGACTACTTGATGATTACCCTGAAATCACACGCAATATACATCAAAGGTTGATCAACTAATTGATATTTCAGTTTGAAAAAATCGAAAAATTACCTGCAATAAAGCAGCACTCGCTAGACGATTCCAACAAGCCTTGTCATCCAAGATTTTGGCAGATTCCAGAGCTATTTCGATATTACCGCATTCTAAAGCCAAAGCTAATCTGGTTTTGTTATCTTTTACAAAATACAACGCAACTTCTGGATATCCTTTTTGCTGTAAATAAGCTATGATAGATTGACCAACTAATCTATCATGTCGAACCATGTATAAAACTTCATCGAATTTGTGGCTAATAAGAGCCAACTTGAATTTGAATTCGGTGGGATTAATATGCAAAATACGCGGCCTGCATTCTCTATCTAAGCAATAAACTTGATTTCCTTTCACTTTGGTCAAATAAATTGGAATATCTAGAGTTCTAATAATTCCATGATCTCCGTTTGAAATCGCATATTTTATGTGGTTACTTGTTGTGTAAATAAAAACCCCCGAATCGTCCCAAGCTCCAGATTTCACTCTTGCAGTTTCATGCACGGAGCATAAAGTTTCTAATTTTCTATTACACAAGGTAATATTATGTTTGGCCAGTAAAGCAACCATACTCATGTCTGACGACCACACAACATAACGACATTTCGAAATTTTCACCTGCGCGATGGTTCTTTTTTGATGAACGTCGAAGAGAGTAATGTTATCAGAGTCTCTCAATAACAGCATACCAGTTCCGGCGTAAAATATTTCATCGCAAGAGGGCGTTGAAACCTTTTTGGTAAGTTCATTTTTCAAATTTTTGATAACCAGAGAATGGCTTCGATCAAGTACCGCGAAACGATTACGTGCCACCCAAACAGCTGTGAGACCGGCGGATCTTTTACTATCTGTAGGCGAACTTGGAGTTCTATCGCTTTCTTTCGGTAAAGCATACAGATCGTAAGTGCTATTTTCAACATTGCTGTTTCGAACGCATACTAACAAAACGTTTTCAGCGGGATTGTAACTAATACTGTATACATTTACTCGACCATGACTTCGTAAACGTATCAACGTTGACACTTTGGTTGTGGTGAAGTCTAATTTATATAAATTGTTATCTTTAACGTAGTAAAGTTGATTACCGTGGACGGTGTACGCAGGGCGTTCACGTTCCAATTTGAATATAATAAACCCTGAATCGTGACCGGCAGCGAATAAATTGAAAGTAGGATGCGCAATTAAAAACCAAAATCTATCGTTTTCTCTACGGAACGTATGCAGGCAAGTACGTTTCGTCATATCCCAAACTCGAATGCTTTTGTCTTCGGCGTTCGATAAAATAAGATCTTGATGCGGATGAAACACAACACAAGAGACATTATTGTAATGACCACGACATGTATCCACTTCCCACGCCTTTGAGTCGTTCATTCGCCATAATTTCACTTGTCGATCATCAGCACCAGATGCAATCAACGGCAAAGACGGGTGAAAACACGCCCAATTAACACCCCTGTCGTGGCCTTCCAAAAGGTGTTTCACAACTGCATCGGCTTGACCGAATAAATCCGTAGCGGTTGGATTTTTCAAATGATCTTCCAAAGCACTGGGTCCAGGTGCGACGCTTTTCTTTCGTAATCCCGAAATATCCCAAACTCGAACTGTCTGATCAAGAGACGCAGATACAACTAAATCTTCGGTAGGGTGAAATTGAGCGCACATCACGTAATGATTATGACCGGTAAGAACAGAAATACACTGACGACTTTGCCAATTCCAAATACGAATAGTTTGATCATCCGAACTACTCAATATCCACGGGTATTCATGATGAAAGTAAGTGGTACGGATATAATCGACGTGTCCCAACAAAGTGAAAATACATTTTCTTTGGATGTAATTCCACACTTTGATTTTGTAATCATCTCCGCCCGATACAAAAATGGGTTGTTGATCGTGAAAGCAAATACCTCTTACTGGTCCATCGTGTTCTTCAAATTTATCCAATAAAGTGCACATTCGATAATCCCATAGTTGAATTATTCCATTATGTAAACTAGCGAGTATCCATGGTCGTTTTGGATGAAATGACAAACCCTTCACTCGGGCTGACTTGGATTCGAATTTGGTCAACATTTGCAATGCTTATGACATTAATGCACGTATTTTAAAGTGAAAATTGATGGAGAAAAACTTTTATCGCAAAAATTTCATCAGTTTGATGAACCGCAAATAAAATGAATCGAACGAATCGACACGTAAACTAGAAAACAACTTGATCATAGAATAATCAATGTTGACAACATTTATTTGCGCATACATTTTTCTCACGGAAAAAGTTGGAGATTACTTCGATTGATGGAATTTAAATTGGATGAACTTACAATTACAGTCTAATTATATTAATACAAGAAACTGAAATAGCTCGACAACATGATAATTACCCATGATGTAGTTAATTTGATAGTCATAAATTATAATTCCATTTCAATTTTTTTCCTCGTTTAAATTTGCGAAAAATGAACACTGATTCGTGTATTGAAAAATGAATCAGATGAAAAGCTCAAAATAGGTATTTTTTTCAAGTACCTATATGATTTAATTTTTTGTACGATTAAGATTTTTTTTTATAAACATATTACGATTTTACGACAATTTCTAAAAAGTCATATATACATTACATAAAAAAATAATGAGTCATCATATGATTAACATTACTCAAGAATGGAACCACTATAAATCTGGCTCGACTGAAAAACCGGGTTAGCAGAATTTTTGTCTTCTTGCTCTCACGAAATATTTTTTATTGCCAAATAACTAGAAAGTTGAATTTTCATGTATATTTTCATGTAGTTTTTGTGATAAATTAGGTTTATTGTTATACGTATTTTTTTTCCAAATTTGCCTATTCAATTTCTACAACACTCGAAAGTATCAACAAAGAACTACTTGTACCAGGTTAATTCACTACTTATGTACTATTTTGCTCGTTGTCATTGTTCATCTGCGAACGTAAATAAACCAATTTTTTACATTTCTTATCGAATATTTTGTGGAAAATCCTATTGTTAGGTTGTAGATATTTAGCCGCCGCTTTTGATATATGATTTATTCTCCGCTGAAATTTTCTACACATATCTGATATCAGTTGTTGTTGTCGACAAAACTATGTATTGTTGATTGATAATGAAATTGTTAATCAACTTATTTTAAATTTCAGTCCCTTGAATAAAAACAAGGGTAGATATTACGCCTAGTGAAAATTTAAGAAAGACTTGTATTTCAAAATCAATGGTCGATTATCATTTGGAAATCTGGGTTTATTTTGAAATGTTCCACTTCCTGTTCGGTGTCATTATTTTGAATTGTGATGTAAATTTTTCCACTTTAAAAGCTTTCCATCATCACGCAGCATAATTAATGTTATATCTATGGGTTTCAGTATAATAGCAACAATGCGGTATTTGCATTAATTGCTCAAATGCTTCATGGATTTGGCAACATCCGCACTTGTGGCTAAGGTCAATGCACAATCATTACTCAATATAAAACTCAGTAGTAATCGGAGTGGAAATTATTCCAAAAACCAGAATTTTCAATTCGATCCCAATACAGAGCACGAATTTGGAAATGAAGACGAATTTCTAGACCAAGACTTCATTATAGATTCTAAAGTCTCGTCGTCTATAAATTCAGTATCGGATTCGAACGAAGAATTTTCGGTTGGTGATTCAAATTATCGTCGAATAAATTTCAACGATCCTAATTTCTCCGGTGATCCTGCCGATTATCCGTTTTCTTCTGCTTGTAACATTGAATTGAATCAATACTGTGAAACAGAAGTGGCAGATTTGATTGATGAAAATATTCTGAATGATAAAGATTATCACCACGTATTACTCAATTCGAATGAAAATATAACGCAGAACGAGCATGCGTTGAAGTATCAAAATTTAGTTTCCAACGGTTCAACTACCACTGAAGTAATTACTCCGAATTCAATTCTTGAAGGAAACTCCGAACTGGTTCATTCAGAAGATCAAGCCGATTATACAGCTTTAAATGAACTATTGAGTATTCCACTGAACGGAACTGAAGTTATTGGACCACATTTCATCGCCGAAGGCTTTTCCAGCTCCGTGGATAAACTAGATAACAAAGAAGACGTCATTAATTCCAGTGATATGGGAATTGAAAATACATGGTATGTTGTAATTTACCTAAAATCGTCGTAAATTTTTAAATTTCAATATCGCTTTGACGTATTTCAGGAACGAAGACTTCGCTGTACCTTCTACCTCGAATTTCCCATTGCCTTTACCTGCGCCACCGGAAAGCTCTTCGTTCAGTGATTTCTCAAGTTGTAATAATTTCGACGCCGTTGAACATGGATCTTACACCAGCGATTTAGAGGCATTATTTTCGACAAACGAAACAGAAACTGATGTTACCGGTTTGTATTAAATTTTAATCTGCGTTGGATATGTATTGCGTGTTGTCTTAACGCGAGATTCTTCTCTTTTGATAGATATAAATGCTGAAAAAGGTGTTTGCGGGTTGCGTAATTTAGGAAATACTTGTTTCATGAGCACGGGGATACAATGTCTCGTCGCGACAAAATCCTTGGTTAGATTTTTCTTGAAAAAACTCACCGTCAATGATTTAGATGAGAATTCTTTAACAATGCAATTTACCGAACTTCTGCAAAAAATGTGGAGCGGCCAGTATTCTATTGTTCATCCAGTGAAATTCAAACAAGCTCTTGGAGTGTATTATCCGCAATTTAAAGATTGCAGTCAGGTAATGGAAATTTTATGATTTAAAAAAATTGCAATTTACGAACGTATTTCGGTGTTTAAAAATTAATCTTAAATTCGTCATGTTATAGCACGACTGTCAAGAATTTTTAGCACTGTTATTAGACGCACTACATCAACAACTGGTTAGCGTTTATAAAGAGACATTCGATGAAGAAAATTCTTTCTCATTTAAGGTATATTTATTTCAAATTGTCAAGCTCAGCGAAGAGGTGAAGTGTAAATTAAAATTCGTTTTATAGGAGAAACTTGCAGACCGTGAAATAGATATAGGTACGAGTACCGTGAGTGCACCTTCTACCTTACCTCATTCGAAGTGCAATTCTATTTACGAATTTGCCAACAATAACGATAACGAAATGAATAACGACTTCAAGGATGACGATGAAAAATCGCATTCGCAAAAACGCTCTACCGAAGAGTTGGAAAAATCCAGCATGGAAGTTGTTGATACGTTTTTGCCGAAAGATGACGACGGCGAGAAACAAACGAACGTTCTAGGAAATAAACTGAATTACATTCAAGATATTTTAAAAGAAACTAAAACTTCCAACGTTAATGTACTAGTTAAAGAAACAGAAGCAAATAACGAAATTTGTTTCGATTCTGGAAAATTTCCGAAAAAAGAACGTCGAAGAAATATCGCAAAAACCAATTATTACGATATTTACGCCAACGATACGAATGTCATTCAAAAAGACTCCGGTTCATATTTCGATTCGGAATCGAATTTCGATGATAATCTCGATTTAAAACGTATTAAAGTTAATCATTTAACGAAAGAAAAAGTTTGTATTTGTTTACTTTCATTAATTTAAAATTAATCGCGGAATTAATTATCAATTATTTTTAGAATTGTTTAATGGAAGATCAAAATTACAAAGAAGCGCAAATGGAGAAGAACGTTAGATTAGCGAACGAAAGAAAACTGAAAATATTAAACGTACAACATAAACAATCGAACACCGAGGAGCTCATGGAAACCGATAACGATTGCGGTAATGAAGACGGAGAAGAGGAAGAAGAAATGAGAACCGAAGACGGTAACGAAATCGTATCCCAAATGTCAGACGACGATTTACAATGCGCCGACGATTTGGAAGCGGAAAAGCATTGGGAGAAGCACGTCTTCAACAATCGAAGCGTAATTTTCGACTCATTTCAGGGTCAATTTAAAAACACCGTGAGTGTTGCAAACAATTGATTGGAATTCGTGCCGATATGAATGCATAATGAATTTTTCAATTTTTAGGTTGTTTGCTCTGCCTGTAATTTTAAATCCATCACGTACGAACCATTCATGTATTTATCTGTTCCTCTGCCTCACGCAATCGAGAAACAGTTGTGTAAGTGAATGGTAGAATTATTGAATGGTCACACGGAGTAACTTTTGTGTGCAATTATGAAGTGTAGTTTTTCGTTACAAGAGTAGACCGCATATTAATATTTTTCTTCAGGTGTTACGTTTGTATCCGCTAGTGATAATCCTCCAGTACAATACCTTATTACTTTAACGAAGCAAGATGAAGTGTCTAAGATTAAAAGTCACCTAATGAAAATGATTCCCGAAAAATTAGAGCATCCCATAGTAATAGGAGAAGTTTTAGATTATCATATCGCTAAAATTTTGGTAATTTATCATTTTTTTTTCAACATACACGTTTTTAATTTTTTTACATTTTATTTTGACAAATGTATTTTTTTCTTTCAGGATGATAATCATCAAATACGTTATTTAGACGATGTAAATAGATTAATCTACGCTTTCGAACAACTTTATGTGATGCCTGCTGATAGAAGTGATTCTTCTGTAAGTAACGATAGGACTTCGGTGAACTGAACATTTTTCGATTTCATTCATCTCATTGTTTGCTTTGGACTTGTAAAATATAAAAAAATCTTTTCCAACAGTCATGTGACGATCACTTAAACTGCGGAGACAAAGAAACCGTAAACGCGGCCAGCGACTCCTGCGCTATTTGTTTGGAAGAAAAGGAATCCAATGTAAAACGACATAAAGATTGTGCTTGTATATTATGCGACATTTGCATTCAGGTACAATAACAAATACAAATCAAATTAAAATTTGAAAAATACGATAAAATTAAATTTCATTGTTTAGAATTATTCGCAACATTACGGCGGCCAAACGTTAAAATGTCCTGTATGCCGAACGGATATAATACCCGAGAAGGATCTAGTCCCCATCGAACAAACGGATATGAAATCGAACATGAGGTAAATATTTAATTCGCCTGGTATACGACATGGTGAATTTGAGAATTATATACCTTTATTTAGGTTGCTGAACGTACCTTTAGTATATCGTTTGGATAAATTGGGCGACGGAAATAATAATCAGAAAACCGAGAAGTTATTTGGACACCCTGCTCTTCTAAAATTACCTAATCAGATCGCCGCCGAAGAATTATACGAGACTGTATCCAAACTACACCCGTATAAGAAACCATTTAAATTGTTATTAGTCGATGGACAGGTATAATAGTGATTGTACGATGACATTGCTTAAAAAATAATTACTAATACTCCAACTTTTCAATAGGGTCGTCACTGTTCACGTTGCATGTATAATGAGCCTTGCAAAGGATGCCCAATAGAGCGCGACAGTAATCTCGTGTTAAGATCCGATGACACGTTAGCTGTGATTTTTACCGATGATATTGTCGAAATTCGCGAAAAACGTCATTCCAGTATGGCCCTAATGCGAACTCATAAAACGCTTTCGTTGAACGATTGCGTGCAGGCGTTCAGTCAAAGGTAAGGAATACTCTAGTGTAGCATTCGTCTGCGGTCATGATATATCGAACGAAATCATTTTAGCGAAATATTGGATGAATTTAATCCCTGGTATTGTCCGCGTTGCGAGAAAAATCAATGCGCTACGAAAACATTGTCTGTGTGGCGATTTCCGAATTATCTCATTGTGTATCTAAAAAGGTAAATTAATCTTATTTTAATTTATCTACGGGATGCAATGATTACCGGAATCTTCGTATTTTCAGATTTGTATTCCACGAATGTACTAGTATTAAATTAGAAGATAAAGTTAAATTTCCACTTCACGGTTTTACTTTCAACAAAAAAAACGAATCTCCTTACGATTTATATGCTTGCGTGTGTCATACCGGCGGTCAGTTTTTTATTTTGTATAAACTTAGTATCTAACGTAGAAAAATTAATGAATATTTTAAAATCAATAGGCGTATCAGTCGGCCATTACATCGCATATACCCAACATCCTTTGACAAGTGAATGGCATTGCTTCAACGATGAAAACGTATCCAAGCAAAAACCTCAAGAAGAAGAATATTGCAACGCGTACATATTATTTTACAAAAAACGAGGTAAAGATGTATTAAATTTTTAGTAGATTTTGTAGAATTGGCAATACCAATTGATTCATTTTTTTTCCACTTTTTGTCAAACAGACGCCAATGATGTTAGCGAAGTCGAATAAACGAATCAAATAATTTTATGAGAGCTGTGTTAAATTGAAATATTTCGCCGAAGTTATTTCGCTATCTACGTTGATGTCGTAAAAATTATATAATAATTCTACGTCTGTAGTTATTACGTTAAATGATTCGAAATGATATTCGTTTTTTCAACTTATGTAGATGAAAAGTTCCTGTTATTGTAAAAAATTTTTACGGGCTTAAAAATTAACGTTTTAATTTAAGTAAACAATTATTTTGTTAACTTACCGTACTGATTGATGTTTTTTCTCGTATTTTTTTTCTATTTTAATAATTGTTACTTGTTAAGTAAAAGTTGATTTGTTTTGTCTTATAATATTTTGATAAAGTTTTCAAAAATTTTAGTTGAAATTGTTTTTTTTTCTTATTCATTACAAACTTGCATATATATTTTTTGCTTTGTGTAATCGATTTTGAAGAAATATATAAGATGAAGTTTGTAAATTGCTTTGATCATTTTGACAGTTTATTTTCAGTCTGTGATTGTTTCTGGTTATTTTGACGTACTCGTCATTTCGTGATTTTTGAAGACTAAACAATTGACAATGAAAAATTATACTTTATTGGTTTACAAACTCACATTTTTTACGAAATTTAATCTAATAGAAACCCATGTAATTCGTACATTTATTTGTATGTATTTGTCAAATAAAATTCGTAGTTGATTAGTATCTACAAAGAAAACATAAGGTTCGCATATAATCTCACGACAACGATACTACGATAATTTCACAACTCGTAAAAAAAATAAATTGAAACTATGAATTTTTCGTTTTACAAGGAACTGGGAAGACGTAGTGAAAGTAGATAACGAGAAAGAAAAGATAATTCATGTATAAATAATTCAAATACAGCATCGATGATGAAATCAGCAAAACAATTACTCAACTTAAGTAATTCTTTTTCTTTGATTCGTAATTATGGATGTATGATATAAAATACATACATCCAGTGGGAGCATTCTTCACAGTTGTTCTTCTACAGCAGCATCGTATATCAAGAAGTGCTATGAATGACAGCACAATTATTTAGAGGATCTATATCAGCAGGTTCTACAATATTGGTTGGTTCCAATTTGGTATTAAATATTAGAGAACTGTCTATGCCCACATGAGGTACTGGAGCTGTTGTATTAATAATCGAATGCGAATTTAATTTAGCTTCTCCGCATTTTTTCAGGTGATATCTCAAAAGCGTCGACATAACGAAGCCTTTATTACAATATTCGCATCGAAATGGCCTTTCTCCGGTATGTGAACGTTTATGAATGGTAAGCGAACCTCTTTGAGTGAAACATTTTTCACAAATTTCACACTTATACGGTCTTATGCCAAGATGAATTCTGGAATGCTCGGTTAAATATGTTTTACTAAGGAAGCATTTACCGCAAGTCGCACATACCCAATTACGTTCATCAGTATGCGTTAGCATGTGTCTTCTTAGATGCTCTTTTGAACTGAGTACTTTTTGGCAAACCATACACTGAGCTTTGGTATTTAAACCCAAGTGCGTTCTTGATATATGCCTTTTATAGCTATTATTTTTCTTATAAGTTCGTCCGCAAATTTCACAAACGTACGAGTTATTAGGATCGTGACTTTTTATATGACTATAAAGGTTCCCCTTGGAAGTGAATAAATCATTGCAGAGAGCGCACTGAAAAGGCTGCATTTCGTGGAATTTGATATCATGCGACGTGTGTTCGGTATTATTGAAAAAACCTACGTTGCATTCTTCGCAAAACGAAGTATATTGTTTTATATGACGTTTCAGATGCGTAGTAAAACAGCCTTTCGTATAAGTACTGTAATTACACCGATCGCATTCGTATTTAATACTGTTTTTACTGATCTTACTCGTCGAATGAACACGGTTTTCGTGCTTTTTGCATTCAGCGTTAGAGTTGAATTTCATATCGCAATGTTTACATTTTAACGCTTCTTTGTTTAGTTTGAACTGAATTTTGATTTTTTTAATAGGATCTTTACCATTGTGCGTAGAAGCGTATTTATGTCCCAATTTCACTTTCAGCGTCTTGATTTGGTTTTCATTGATATTATCTGTACTTTCAGTTTTTTGATTCGACGGGTCGCAAATACTATCACGTTGCTTTGCTTTTTTCCTGCAAAAGAAAAAAAACATCAATCAGTTCGGCTTGATTAGTTTTCTTTGGGTTTCATTTTCAAATGATTTATTACACTACGACTAAACGATAGCTTCAATGGCTTTCTAGTTTCTAGTAAACAAACACGTTGAAAAAAATAATCAACGAAATAAAACACGTATATTTTGGTTAATTCGAATAACAATTACAACAAAATAAATTAATGTTAACGTCAATCATATGTAATTTCTGATGATGAACCTACTATTCAGAAACAGTTTTAGATTTCGAACATTTATGGGAATTAAACGACGAAAACTTTTGGCCACAACTTTCACAAACATGTACATCTTCGATGCAGCGCTTTCGCGAATTCATTTTTTGGGTATTTTGAAGAGAAAATATTCCGCTACGAAAACATTCTTCGTCACTTCCTTCATTGTTTAAATCATCAGGTAAGGTTTTCGCAACACAATACCACTCATCATCGTATATTTCAGAACATTGTTTTTCAGCTGCCTTGGAGTAACGAGATTCTTCAATTTTTATAACATTTGTATCATCGGAATCATGTCCTCCGAATAAATCTTCGCTATGATGATACATTTTATGATTTTCCAACTGTTTGTATCTTTTGAAATGACAATCGCAAAATGTACATTCGTACGGGTAATCAACAAAATGAATCAATTCGTGTTTATGATAATCACTTTTGATCGAAAACGTAGCATCGCAAACTTGACACGAATAAATTATATTTCCGGTACTGTCGATTTTCTTACTGAAACGTTTCTTACTCTGTTTAGCGTTATCAAAACGTTCATTTTTAGGGAATTCCACCGAATAAGAACTTTGTTTGGTATTCGGTTTACCGAAATCAATTTTATTATTTTCTTCTATTTCAACTATGGAACGTTGATCGAAATTATCATCAAATAGTAAATCCAGCTGGTTTGCTGTACGTTGATAGTATTTCTCAATTGGTGAAGTTGATTCGTTAAGTTCTTGCTCTTCTGATTCAACGTAAAGATAAATCAATTCTTCGCCCAATCTGAAATGAAAAATGAAATCTATCTCACTTCCCCAACCAAAATTACGTAGTAAGTGCTATGTAGATGCAAGATAATAAGTCTAAGAGCGAATTAGGTACTTAAATCATAACTAGTGATTGTTTCGGAGTACACTGCTGTTCTATAATTTCACTTCGGTTGATTCACTTTATTCGATAAATGAATAAAAAAAAAAAAAGGTACGATAAATCGTGTATTTATTAATTTAAAAAAATAGGTATCTTATGTTATTATGCATAAATAGGAACTACATGATTGAGATAGTAACATATAAATACGTATTACGTAGTACGTACATACAATTTAGAAAATTATTACGAAGTATAAAATTTGTAAAAATTAGCAGATATGATAAGAAACCTACTCAGGAGAATGAAAACGAATGGCGAAATACGTTGTTATTCATTTTTTTTAATGCGTCGAAACAAACCAATAAACGTAATCGATGTAAAATCAATTATATTCATTTAAAACACTTGAACGTAATGAAATCAGTAGGCTGAAATTACGGTTTGGTAACTAATTACTCGTGGCAATACAAATATAATTCAAACAAATAATACCGCGAGTTACTCAAAACCCCATTTTCAAAAATACATCGATAAAACTCAACGCAATTAAGGAAATTTGAAGGAAGACAAGTTATTCAGTAGCTGCTAATCGTGTCGCGAGGTTTTCGTCGCTAACTCGTAACTAACAGTGATACCGCAAAATATAAAAAAATTACAAAATTAATCCATTACACAATGAAAAAATCCTCGACCACTCGAAGATGATCGATTAAGATTACAGAAAATACTGAAGCACTTATTCTACAATATTACTCATAGGAATATCGTTACTTACAACAGAGTAGCTATTTGGCTATTTTCATGAAATCTCGAAATTTGAAATGGAAATGATAAATCGCCACAATTTTCGCTAAATTGGTGCAATATACGAAACACGATGGTGAGTAAATAATCATCGCAGAAGTAACGTTAAACTGGGAATAGTTTTTTGATAATCGCCTACTCTATTTTGAACTCAACCGATTGATATATCCGAAGATGCGAACTTTCATCACGATTTCTTGTGATATTTCAAATGAGATAACATAATAGTACGAGTTACAAATCCTTTCGAGCAGACGAAACATTTGTAAGGACGTTCACCTGTGTGATATCGTCGATGTACCGTCAACGTGGATGCCTGAGTGAATGTTTTATTGCATGTGATGCATTTATAAGGTCTTTCACCGGTGTGTATACGTTGATGTACGACGAAGTACTTACGATGTGAAAATGTCTTGCCACAAGTCTTACAAACCAGAGCTTTTTCATCGACATGAATAAGTTTATGACAATCTAACGATTCCTTGGTAAGTAACTCTTTACCACAAACGTCACATGTGTGCGTTTTTTCTCCACATTGCGTGCGTAAATGTTGAGTGAGCATGCGTTTCGAAGCGAATGTTTGATTACAAACGAAACACATCAACTTGCATTTACCAGTTACGTTTTTGTGACTTCGAGCATGATGTATGTAGGAATTACGCGTCGAGAAACGCTGCTCGCAAATGTCACAAACAAATGTTTGTTCGTCGGTTGATTTTTTCTCATTTGCGTGGATTTTAATATGCGTCTCGTAGGTCTTCTTGTAACGGAAATTCGTGCCGCACTTTTGACACGAAAATGGCTTCGAATCTAAATGCATCGAGCTATGCATACGTAAATGATGCTTCGTTAAGAAACATTTTCCGCATTCTTCGCACTGGAATTTACGATCATCGTGAATGTTTTTCATGTGATCAGATAATTTTGTGGAATTTGAGAAAATCTCGTCGCATAAATAACATTTCTTCACGTTGGATGGCTCATTGCACTGGCTGAGTTTATGCATCGCTAGAATATCCTCACAAGAAAACGATTTGTTACATGTTTCACACTTATATGGAGATTCGGGTTCGGAATGATCAATGCCGCTGCACCTTTTGTCAGAAGCAGGCGACGACAATGAAGATGATAATGAATTTTCCGGCATATCTTCTGGACTGTTTAATACTTGAAAAATTTTCGACAAATTACTCAACGAATTATTAGCCAATTCATCGGTATACCTGAAAAAAAAAGAATTTATGATTCGGATTCGTGACCAAATTAAACATTGTAGCTTAAATTTTAAAAGTAGCAATTAACAGAAAACAACATGGATCGCTTAGTCTACGATAATGAAACAAAAACTTGAAAAAAAACTGCAACTAAAGACGCAAATAAAGTACTTGTTTCTTTTTGTACTCGGTTGTTCACATGCGCATGTTTAATTCTTTATTATATACGTCTATACTAACACAATCAATGCAAGCTGATGACATTTTTAAATCGAGAGAGATTAGGACTATGTAGTTGACAATGTTGGTTTTCACCCATGTTGTTTAATGCATGTCATTTGTCAATTAATTCATTTTAAAACGAAATTAAAAAATTTTATGATAGAAAACATACCTGTTACGTAAGGTGATGTATTCTTCTTTCAAAATTCAATGTACTTACTTTTGAGATACGAATTCCATTTAATTTCAAATTGAAAATCACGTATCACCGATATCACAAACATCACGAGAATTTATACGCAGGGGAAAACACTGAATTGTAATCTCTCATTAACATAATTTCATGGGCTTACACAATTTCAAAAATTATCAATAGTACTCAAGTTAGCAATCACAGTAGTACAAGATGAGGAAATCATGAATTTTAAAATCATACACAGGGAATAAGTAAATATTTATTGGTTGAAATTGAAAAGGAAATCAAGGATTCTTGGTTTTTCATCATATAATCACTACTCATTTTTTTCTTCTAAAAAACGCGAAAGTAATGAATATGAAAACATAATCACTTCAATTTTTATCAACTGAATGAAAGCATCTCCTTAAGCAAACACATAATACTTTCAAATACATTCAAACTGAACATCACAGCGATAAGCACTAAAATAAAACTGTCAAAATAAGCAGACCAAAATCAAATGTTTTTTCAAAACGGAGAAAAAAAAGCATAATTGATTAATTTCATTTCAACTCACCCTTGCAACTGTTTCAGCGCAGAAGTTTGTTCTACTTGAAAACCGGAAGGTCCAGGTTTATCGTCTTGATAGTCTACGCTTAGTACCTGATTGCTTTTAGGAATATCTGATTCATCACATTCTTTCGATATTACGTTATTACCGCATCTTTCCACATTACTTTCTAGATCACTCTCGACGTTATTCTCATCGCTATCTAATCCAGTGTGATGGTTATTTGTACTTCCATCCCTGGTCTATTACAAACCATGAAATTAAAAAAAGGTCAAAACAAATTTTAAGGTAGTACAGAATACAATTTTTTACCTCACTAATGGCAGAAAATGAACAAGTTTGAGGGGGTTTTTCGAAACTATTTGATAAATGTGATTCAGAATTAAGCCACGACAATAAGTGCTTCTCTGCATCCAGCGTTTGATTCCAGAAATCATAGATCATGTTTACTTTATTCAAACAACTTATACATATTTTCTTTGGTAATTTATCATCAAGCGTGATCTACAAATCACAAATTCATTAGAGTGTTTCGCTTAACGTTAGAAACGCCGTGATACTTACGGTGACCGGAAGACAAGTGGAAATTCTGTAATAAATCTCTTTTGAACCATTTTCAAAAATATTCACTTCCACTTCATCCTTAATTAAACATAATCGACAAACTTCAACGAAATTTGAGGGTAACATTTCTTGACTGCGATAATCAGCTTGTTCTGGATATATCTGAGCTATAGTTGACAACTTTTCTGTCAGTGAATGTGCGTACTGTAAAAGAAGAAAAACCTTTAGTAAATTGCGTAAATATTTTTTTTTAATGAAAAAAAAGAACTATCTCAATTATTATTTTAAAAATAACTGTTTACGTATAAAAATTTTCTAAAATATTGTTCGATGCATTATTTTAAATGAAGTTTGTTTGGCTCGTTATCATAAACGACAGACCATTAATGATAATGTAAATCACCAAACAATTGGGATTTAATACATATTCTAACAGAACGGTATATTGAAAAATAAAAAAGAATCATTTACTTAAGCCATATACTTGAATCCATCATTCATGTTTTGAAATGGTTTGTGATTTGAGTTTCATTGAGTGAATTGGTTTATAAAAATATGATTAATAGACATTTCATTGGATTCAAACTTTCGAACAATTCATTTCATCATAGCAACACCACAATAAACAATTGTACTTTCAATATCTATTGTTTTAAACTTAAAAGTTAATTAATTTGAGGGAGTTTTCGATGGTTGCTTTGAGTAGTTTACCAACTTTCAATTTTGGAATTTTAACTTTCAGCACTACAAAGCGAGAAGCGAGGAGGAAGAACGAAGAACGAGGAAACATGACGTCATGATCATTTGAAGTCATGTTTCGATTCGTGAGACGTGAAATCATGATTGTGCAACATAAGTTATCGATTTTTTGATCGATATATTTTTTCGAGTTTCGACTTTCGATAGGTTGTTGTTTCGCTGCTGCCCTCTGCCTTTCTACCTCACCCACAAATAATCAAACATGGAAGCTTGAAAATACTTTTTCCGTTGAAAATTGTTGTACTTTACGCCTTGTGCCTGCCGTTCACGTTTACAAAAAATGAATTAAGTGCAAATGATTGTGACTGTGAATGTTCATTTAAAGATAATTATATCAATGTAGAATTTCTGTAGTCAATCTTCTGTTGTAATAATTCGACAACTATTATTGTTGCACTTTTGTTCCTTGTTCCTCAGCAACAAACTCGACTCATTGAAATGGTTTACTAGCAGTTTCGATATATGATTGAATAACTTTTTGGAGTGCATGCATGTATTATATTGATATTGTTAACATGATGTTTATACTTACGTGACATTTCATAAAGATTGACTTGATTATAACTCGTTCAAATTCAACATGAATATCCCAGACTCGTTCTTGAATCTTTGTCGTCTATGTTTGGAGCCAGATCAGGCAACTATACCAATATTCAAGGAAAATGAAGCCGGTATTATTGAACTTTTTGACAAAATATCGGCTTGCCTTCCAGTAAAAGTAAGATTACTTGTCTTTATTACATGTTTTTATTCAAAAAACGTATTTTATCTTATCCTATGCTTTGCAGCTTTCAGAAGATGATTGCTTACCTAAATGTATCTGTGGTACCTGTTATAAAAGTGTTGATTTCATTTATAATTTCTGGCAATTATCATCTAATTCGGAGAAGCAATTGAAAGATATGATAGAGAACGATCAAAAAACCAATTTTGATGTAGAGGTAAATTGAAACATTTTCTATTGCATATAAAGTACGTAAAAATATGTTAAATTATAATTCTTTGCGTAGGGCTGTGCAATAGAAACTAGTCCAGATAATACGTTAATTTTATACGATACGCTGGATGATAAAGATATCGTGGACGTTAAGGACGACGAAGAGGTACCAGATTCTGGTGATATAGAAATCAAAGAAGTGTATTTTGGCGAATATTTAAATCAATGCGATACCATCGAAGACGAAAACACTGTGTTAATTAACGAAGATGTGTCCCAAATAGAGCAGGAAACCGTACCAAATGAAGTCTCAGTTCCTGACGTTACGGCTGACGTTGAAGCTCAGCGGAATAATGTTGAAGATATCCAAATCAGTCAAATTGTTGAAAGTAGCAATGTATCTTTGAGGTAAGTTGAATGGAGATTTTACTACCTTCTATGAATATTTTGTGAAGTTTATTCTGCGTGTATAAGCTGGATGAATTTGTTTCGAATGTATGTTTTGGTACTTGGAACAATATTTCGTATGATTTATTTTAAAATCTGACTTTTGGTTTAACTGAATGTATAAATGGTATGAGCACGTGTTGAATTGTACTACTGACGTTACCTTTTTATAGTTTTTCCATCTGTAATTATTTCTATTCATTTGTTGTTAGTAGCTCGTGATTGATAAATTTCATTCCCTATCGAATTTCGTTTTAACGCGTCCTGGATCTGTTCAATATTACTGGATAAATTTAGTCTTTTTTATTATGTAACAGTTCAACACTCGCGACGTAATGTAATGGCGTAGTTGCTAATTTATTTAGAATTCATCGTTGTGAAAAGTGATCTCGGAAATGGAAATATTGACTATGACCCATGTGGTATTCATGACCGCGGCATAACGTAACGCATTCGAAAAACGAAGTGCTTATTTCTATTTACCTTTTTAGGAATTTCGACGAAGAAAATTCACTTAAGCTGAAGTTGTGGGATGTCGCGTTACCTGATTTTTTTCTAATACCATACGGTTACGAAGCCGAAACACATTCAGTTGAGCCAAATGCGGTTGTTCTTATGGATTTACAAAATTCCGCTATTGTTGTACCTGAAAAAAATCATACTTATATCTGTGATATTTGTGAAATTACCTTTAATGAACAATTGTCGTATCTGAAGCACTACGAAGAAGTGCATAAACAATTTAAGTGCCCGTTCTGCGCGAAATCATTCAGTCGTCGTTACAGATTAGAGAATCATCTATTTGTTCACAGTTCAAGACGAGATTTCCCGTGCGCCATATGTTCGGTGAAATTTAAACGAAAATACGATCTGAAACAGCATATCAAAAGAATGCACGAGAAACTAATCGATTCGCAAATTTTCGAATGCGATAATTGCTCGTATAAAACTAGACATAAAAATCAAATGAGAATACACGCGCTAGGTCATTTGGGAATTTCTCTATTCACTTGCAATCTATGTGGTAAAACCTTTAAAACTAACTTAGACTATACCGTGCATCGTAACAATCATTTGGGTATTAAACCATTCCAGTGCGATATTTGTGGGAATCATTTTACGCGAAAGCATTACATGCTACAGCACCGTAAGACTTTGCACGAGGAAGTGTATTCTTACCAGTGCGACATATGTGGCCGAAGTTTCTCCTATAAGTCTAGTTTAAATACTCATTTGAAATTGCATACCGGCGAAAATCGAGTACAATGTGATGTATGCGATAAAATAGTTAGCAGTAGAGTCGTACTAGCTAAACATAAAAAAATTCATTCCGATGAAAAAGAATTCGTATGTGGAATTTGTGGAAAGGTGTATATCAACAAGTACTCGTTACAGGAGCATGTTCTCGTGCATACTGGAAGTAAACCATTTCAGTGTTTACAATGTGATAAATCATTTTCTACACGTAAAAAATTATTAAACCATGAACAAATACATGACCCTATTCGTTCGCTTTATTATTGTAAATTTTGCGATAAATCGTATTTATCCAAGTACAAACTTAACGAGCATGTACAAAAACGACATTGATTGTTATTTTTCAATATATTTGTTTGTGTGCGTTGATTTTCTATTCGTGTTTCATGCGATTTCTCATCCTTCAGACGGATGTGCACTGTGAAGTGCAAATACAGAATCCCTGCGAGCTTTTAACATTATAGATATCTTTGTTATATTTATCATAATTCAAAAACATCTCGGTTATCTAAATTTCGTGGTTAAAATTACCTGGTTTCAAATTATCGAAGCATTTTGTTTCGAAATTCGGCACGTAAATTTTATGACGCCTTTAAGATATGAACTATTTTGAAAATGTTGAAAAATGATCGAATGTAATATTAATGTGTAAACTTATTGGCGGAATTGAAAAAATAAAACGTTTATTTTTAGGGAATGGATGTCAAAGAACGAAGATACCGACATGTCGGCAGAAAAATTTCTGGACATGATATTAGTTAAAGCCGAACCGAAACCAGATAACAATCCGTATTCGTGTGTTATATGCGGAGAAGATTGCACAAATGAGGATAAATTGGCCGAACATGCTAGAGTCGAACACAAATCTCATAAATGTCTATTTTGTAATAAGATTTTCGCCCATCGTTATATTTTGGAGAATCATCTGTACGTGCATACAGACAAACGTAAACATCCTTGTTCTCAATGCGCGTTATCATTCAAACGTGAAGTTGATTTGTTAAACCACGTGAAACGTACTCACGCTAGGACCGAAATCGTTCTATATCGATGCGATAAATGCGACTACACGTCTAAGAATCGATTCGGCATCAAAGTGCATATTTTAGCGCATGACGGTATTTCTATTTATAATTGCGATGAATGCGGCAAAGGATTTAATTCGAAATCTGGGCTAAGAACGCATAAAAATAATCACATCGGATTTAAACCGTTTCAGTGTGACATCTGCGGAAACAGCTTCACGCGAGGACCATATCTGAAACAGCATCGACAAATGGTTCACGAGAATCCGCACTCGTTTAAATGCGACATTTGTTACAGAGGATTTTCGTTAAAATCCACGTTGAAAAATCACCTAAAGTTGCATACCGGCGAAAACAAAAATCTCACTTGTGATATGTGCGGTAAAGCGGTGTCTAGTCGGAATGCTCTGATAAATCATCAACGAATACATACAGGAGATAAACGTTTCTCTTGTAATATTTGTGGCAAAGCGTATGTTACCAAATTGCAAGTGAAAAGACACGCGTACATTCATACTGGCAATAAACCATTTTCTTGTAATATTTGCCAAAAAAAATTGGCCACCGGAAGCAGTCTCATGAAGCATTTACAAACTCATTGGGAAAATCGCGCGTTATATTCGTGTAACATTTGCGATAAACAATACATCTCCAAGTACAAATTACGCTCGCATATTTCCAATAATCACCAAGAAAAAATTTTCGAAATCGACAACCAGCTTTGATTCGTTTTATTTACTTGTAATTTTTATACGAGCTTGTTTCACGATTTTGTTCACGATGAATTTTTCATTTCCTTTCTTACAATTGCGAAAATATACGTTAATTTTGTATTTGTAATTTAGCTTATTCGATTCTAAATCTGATACGTTAATTGAAATTAGAATCGTCTTTATTACTTGAAACATAAAGCGAAACATATCTGTGAACGATCAGGGATTTTTTAATTTTTTCGCCATTACAAAATACTACATTTCTTTACAAATTAAACTTATGTTGAATTTTTTTTTTGTTTAAAGAAAACCCTAAATATAAAAATAGTTTTTAAATTGTTATATATTATACGTCAATTGAAATACGTACTTTGATTGTTCATAGGGAGAAACATTTGCCGAAGAAGGTCTCAAATGATAATGCTTGTAGTGAAAATGAACTTGAGGATTTTAAGAACTCGTACAACTGTCATTTGTGTTACAAAGTTTTTCAAAAGGAGATCGATTTAAACGAGCATCTGACGAAAATGCATCGCTGCTTCAAGTGTCCAATATGCCAGAAAAGCTTCGGTCGCGCCGCTAACCTACGATACCATATGAACGTTCACTCGGAATTCAAAAATGAGAAATGCGACAAATGTGGTTCGTTTTTCAAAACATTAAGCGACGTGAAGTCGCATATGAAACGTATGCATCCAGATCCGAAAACCGTAATATATCATCAATGTGAATTCTGCGATTACAAAACACCATACACCAATCGTCTCAATAGGCATACTATGTTACATACCGGTACTTATCTGCATTATTGCGAGGAATGCGGCAAAGGATTCAATCATTCTTTGGATTTACAAACTCACATTAATAATCATAAAGGACTTAAGCCATATCAGTGTGAAATGTGCGGTAAAAGTTTTAATCGTGAATCGTATATGAAAAGACATCGCGATTCTGTTCACGTTCAACCATATTCTTACGAATGCGCTTATTGCCAGAAAAGATTTTCGTTTAAATATTCCATGAAATCTCACATCAAGACGCATCTTGGACTGGTCACGCATTACGATTGTGACGTTTGTGGAAAACAATTATCTACCAAAATGTCGCTGCGAAACCATCGTCGGTTGCATTTTAACGAAAAACCTTTCCAATGTGAGCTGTGCGATAAACGATATACAACTAATGGAGAACTGAAATCGCATTCGTTCAGTCATCTCGACGAGAAACCGTTCAAGTGCGATTTATGCACCAAATCTTTCAGAGCGGCGTTCATGCTGAAAAATCATATGGCTGTTCATGATAGTGTTAGAACAATAGTGAAATGTTCATTTTGCGACAAAAAATATTACCGGCATCATTCTCTTAAAAAACACATGAGAAGACATCATCCTTCTAGAAATTGAATTTTCGACAAGTAAACGGTGGTTTCCATTAAGCCATTTTTTTTCTTAAATGATATTTGAAGTTACTTCAATAAACATTCCTACGCGCATATTATACGAGTTTATCAACCTGGAAAAAAATTAACGGAAATTAGGTTATTTAAGCAGTTGACTAATCAGTTACATAGTACTTACATACAAGTGTTAGTAAAGGTGTCTTCATCGTACACTTTGAACAAGTGTTAAAACCTCTAAACAAAAGAATCGACACATTTTTCTATTCACGATGTTTTTAACAACCTCTTTGTCCTTTGGTAATTTTCAGTTTCGTTGAATGTTAACATTTTCAACATTTATCGTGTTTTTTTCAACCAGTGAAATTTTATTTCAAATTTACTAAATCCTTAAATGTCTCCGTACCAATTCATACCTAATTTAATTCATCGACATTGAATGAAGAAAAAAATATTCCATTATTTGCACTGACGTTGATTACTAATGTAAATGCACTGATCACTATTCTGATGTTGACGTTTTCAGGATAAAATCACCAAAACAGGAGGATACCAAGGTGAATCTTTATCAATCGTTGGAAAAAGGATTTAAACTGAAATGTATTCTTTGCGAAGAAGAGTTTACTGACGATTCCACCATCAATATTCACATGAAACACAAACATCAGGTGTATCGATGTAATCTGTGTGGAAAGATATTCAAGCAGCGATCGTCTTTGGCGTATCACAAATTCACTCATAGTTCAGATCGAAGCTACAAATGCGAAAGCTGTGATATTTCTTTCAAAAGAAAAACAGATTTAAGAGGTCATGTGAATAGAGTACACGAACAAGTGAAAGAATCTGATTACAGAAAGTGTACGGTATGTGAATTTAAAACGAGAAGTCGTCGAAGATACGAGATTCATGTATTGAGTCATGTAGGATCTTATTTGTATTATTGTGATCAGTGTGGCAAAGGATTTAACGATACTTTAGGATTAAGAACGCATTTAAATAATCATTTAGGTATTAAACCATTCCAATGTGACGTTTGCGGTAAAAAATTCACCCGAGAGCCGTACATGAAACAACATCGTCGTAAGGTGCACGATCAACCGCTTTCATTTGAATGTGATATGTGCGGTAAAAAGTTTTCTTTTAAATGTTCGTTAACGAAGCATTTAAGCAAGTTGCATTTGAACAAGGGTAACATTGAAGAATACCAGTGTCCCATATGTCAGCGAATGATTAAAAGCAAACCGTCACTAAGAAATCACATCAAATTGCATAGCGGCGAGAAACCTTATTCTTGTACCGAATGTTCCAAAATGTTCGCAACCAAATTACAACTACAAAGGCATTCATTTCGACATTCAGATTATAAAGCATTTCAATGTAAAATTTGCAAAAAAGGGTTTGCCTATAAACGTTTATTAGTTATCCATGAAAAAATTCATCAAGAAGATAGAACGCGTCATTCTTGTCACCATTGTGGTAATCAGTATCTCTCTAAACATAAATTAAAAGTACATATTAAAAGGCATCATGGTAAAGATGGTGTAAAAATTAATAAGGATTCTTGATTCATTCAGTTACTATGTTTCGTAGTTTTAAGCGAAAAAATCTATATCCTTAAATAAAGTGTAGAGAGCCATTGCCAGAAAATGGCCGATTAATGTACGTAAAAGTTTTCATTTGAAAATTTAACTGGTGGTGTATGTGTATTGTGTACTGTGTAGTCATATTTTTGTGTTCTTAAGAATTCACAAAAAATGAATTCTTTTTTCAAGTGATAAAAAAATTATTTTTACTTGGCATTGAAGTTACTATTAAAAATTTTATGCTATTTATTATTTATTTCGTATTGTCCTATTTGATTTTGTATTTTTTGAAATAAAGTGTTTCGAATTACTTCATTTGTGTGTTATTACAATTTTCGCAACAGATGAAAATTATATTTCATTTTGAAAAATAAAAATGAAATATGTCGCAATGATGTGCAAAGAAGTATTGTTTCTCATCTAGTTGATGAGAAATTAATTTTTTACTCGTACTTTACTGCGATAAAAATCACGTTTAAAAAATTGCCCATGATGAAGTCATAAAAAATAAGACAAATATTCCATTATAAAAAAAATAAGAATTTTCAATTAAATTTTTCTTTAAATTTCTGCGGTTACATGATTTTATTACTTTTTCTGGCAAATCATAATTTAGATGAGAAATTTTGACTTATGAATAGCAGCAGGTATCTTTGTCTGGTATAGAATTGTGAAAAATAAATGCCAATGGACGTATTACAATTTTATCAATTGTAAATGTACGTCCCTAATAATTCAATTAATCGAATAAATCTACCTTCTACCATCCCATCTCTAGTTTTAATTTTTCAACTCTATGGAAAAATTTTCAACCCATTTGCTTATAACGAATTCATGAACAGCTCATCTACCGCTGTTTATTCTCTAAGTACGTCATAAAAGAGGGGGAAAATTCTTACATCACGCCATCGTAAGTCCAACTCATAAGTCACGTGACTTTCTCCCTGTTCATGAATCGCAATTTGACTAAACACGTGAAATTCAAATAACCGTAGAATCAGAATCAAATCCGTGAAGAAGTGTAATTTTTTGTTGCGTATTTGGACTTGAAATCGTATGATCACATGTTTTCAGTCCTAAGTGTGTATTGATTAAAGTAATAATAAGTAAATTATAATGCGGTAATTCTATCGTTACCATGATATGAATAATTATTATTACTTATCAATTTTCTATACTATAGCAGTTCAGTGTACTAGTTGATGCATTATATGTGATAGTGAATTTTGGTGTTGCTACGGTGAACTGTAACAATCATATTCGCATCAGTTGAACGTATTTTTCAAAAAGTGTTATCTCAGGTAATTATGAATTCATATATGGCTTATCATTGAGTATACGGATTATCTGTAATCAATTAAGATTATCAATTTCCTTATCACTTCTCATTAATGCACCTTTTTTTTGGATATTTCCTCTTCGAGAGTAAATTAATTTTCAATCATTTCTCAAATTAAACTCGTAGTAGCTTTCGTTAAAATGCAATTTTGTTAAGTTTTCTTCCCACTTGCGTATGCCTATTGCCTACCGTCTACGTGAGTTTTGAAGCTTTACATATTGGTGTGACTTCTAAGGGAACGAAGGAGGTAGTCGATAATCTAATGTATAGATTCTGAAATTATTTTTGTTTTCATGTTTTCATTTCGGTGTTTTAAAATTATCGATTATCGATAATTAATATTTATTTGATAATGTTTATAGCGAACAAGAATGCTATTTCTACAAATCTAATTTGAACTGATTTCGCTTATTACTTGAATTAAGTTACTTTGGTTGGCATTTACGCTGACTATTCTGCGAAATTCGTTGAATTTATTTCACATTTGATGTAGCGAAATTTGCAATTGGGGGTTTAATTTTGGATCATCTGAAGTGTGAAATTTGGATTTCTGAATTTGTTACGTTTACTTACTATTTGATATTTGAAAGAGAACCTTGAAGAAAAGACGCGTGGAATGAAATGACAAAATATTGGAAACATGGTTGAAATTGCCGCGTGTCTTAATGTCTTCCACATGATGGCATTTTTTGAAGCGAAATCTATATGTTTTGACGTTTTTTCTTTCTTTCATACAATTATCTAGCAAATATTGTCGAGGTTTTTCACGCGAAACGAAAAGCCGAAATTACGAAAAATTACGAAAATTAATAATTTCGATGTTAATCAATTTCTTTGCATTCGCCGAATTACGTTTTTTTAGTCTCTAGTTTTGCAACACTGTATGAAATTAGCATTCTTTTTTGTAATCATTTTTTTACCGTCTCATCATAAATTCAGATGAATCATGCGATTTTTCTATGTTGAAATAGTTTAAAAAAGAAATTACTCTCTGACAGTTATTTATTAATTGGATGTATTTTTAACAGCAAATCACTCGTATTTCTTATGTTCGATTGGTAAATCGGCGATTCTTCGTGTGTTACTTCGTGTTAGTGGGGTGTGTTTTTATAGGTTAGTGTGCAGCGTTCGTTAACCGGTCTCTAGGCCTCTGTAGTTGAACTAATTAATGGTTGTTGTTCATTTCAAAATACCTTATACACTTGTAGGATATCTGAATTGTATCAAATCTACCATTGATTCCCTCGATTTGCTTGATTATAAAATAGATGCTTGGAGATGTTTTACGAATCAAGTATGCTAACGCAGGAAACTTGGTAATTCGTAAAACTCGTGGAAAAAGTATATAATGAACGTTGCAATGAATGAAAAACATTCGAATGTACATACGATTTCATTGGCGTAAACCATTGATCCGAATAAATTCATTAATTTATTATTTAAAACTGCGTGCTTATTGATTTCAACTCGAAGAAGCCGTCTAAAATAGTATTACGACGAGGACTACGCTGAATTTCTATTTTCATTATATGGCTAAACCATGATCTTGGTTGAAACCATATAAATATCTTTTTCGGTGTAATTTACTAGCTTTTAAAAATTTAACATCGTTGAATGAACCGTGAACTATTTCGAGAAATGTAATACGTGTAACATTGAAACCGAATTTTTATTCGTTAAATATGAATTTCAAGCAATTGCAAAACTTCGCAACAAAATTAAAAATTTTGGTACGAAGAAAGGCGATCTGAAAGTTACTTCCCGTGAGAGTGGGAAACGAGTAGGTTAGAATGGGTTCGATCTTGGCCTTCCTGTACCTGTCTGAAAGTCTACTCTTTACTAATAATTTCATTATCTTGCGTAATGTGTGATTTCATGAAAAAGAAGTCGTAGAACTGGTTAGCTGTACGATTTCCTGCATTCTATGGCTGAGTTATTTTTCGAACGAAGAATCCCATAGTCTGAAAACATTTCGTGTTGATGCAATCGTTTCATTTTAACAGTTTGCCAATTTAAATGACGATCGTTTTGTTTTCGTCAATTCGTCATAGAAAAAATTCAAATTGAATTGTCACGTTCACGGTGTTTTTTTGTACTATTTTATGGAAATTTTTACGTCGACTTATTTAGGTGAACAGGCGTACTTTGTGCTTTTTATCTTTCATCGCGATCGACCACGCTTTAATATGACATGGAAAGTTTCAGATGATAAAGGGTAAATTTGTACCTTTGATCATCCATGACTAACGGATTTCGATATGGTGTGTTATTTTGACTCGATATTTGATTAAGAATTTTTCATCTATTACTCATAATAGTTGAGAGATGATCGAAGGACGTTTATTATAATCATTCAAAGTTCATTATGAGTAATTTGTTATTTTTGTGAGTGAGAAATTCTTGAATTTTGATTGAAATTTATTTCCAACGAAACATAGATTTGTTGAGTTGATTACTTTTTTGCACGTGCATTTGATGCTTCTGTGTTTCACGATTGGAAAGAATTGTACTTTTATTGATGGCGGATTTTTATGCGCTAAAAACGAGAAATATATGCATCGATGAATTCAGACAGTTAAATCGTTTATTTGTTCGAAAATCTACGAATTTATCATTTTTATCAAAATTCAGTGGACATTGGAGACGTACGAGAAATGATGTGCGTTGACCTCAAAGCGTAAAAAGTTTCGATTGAGATTCACATTTTGTAAAATTAATTGCGCGAATTTACGCTTGAAGCGCTAAAGTAAAAAAAACAATTTCTTATGCCGAAAATTTGAAAACCTACTATTTTGGTTTTTCGAATTGAAAATACAAATAACCACAAAGAGATTTACTTGAAAAAACAGAAAACCGAAGAAACATTCCGTATTATGGTGAAATTTGGTATACGTTAAAAATTATCGAAATATGTCACATATGTTTTTATGTATTATATGGGTAAAATATGCAAAATATGATGTCACATATAGATCTCATTTTTCTCCGGAAGACTTGAAATGTAAAGTAACCCGAATGTACTGCTTCTTACTCAACACAAATATGCATTTTCATAGAAATCCCCTCCGACATATTTAATTTAAATTCACCGATATCTTTTGCTGTGCATGCATCAAGACAACGTTGGAAAAATGAAAAATACTAATGATTTTCAAATCTTGAATTTTCGGAGGTTAATTTTAGTTTCGCTGAAAGTATAGTTCTTACAAACATGAAAAAATGTGGAAATTTATTTCTGTATTGGCAAACCCACGTTAATACGCGCAAACGCGCATTCAAATTCGAGTTATAATACGTGTAAAACAAAAACAGTCGTGAAAACCTCGCATTTCTATCAAGTAGCGCCACGTTTTTAATTGGCGTCACATCCCGTGATAAGTGGTGACGTGTCCGGTGTGTCATGTTTTCAAGTGATTCACGGTTCAAACAAGTCCCCGAGGTAGTCACGTCTCACGTTTGGTCGTCACATATCTGAACTTCTGAAGTGTCATGTTTTCAAGTGATCCATGTTTCCATAATGTCACGTCAAATTGTCACGTTTTCATTCAAGTCATGTCTCACGTATTTGAAGTGTCATGTAACTTCTTTATGTCAAGGTCACGTTACGTCGAGGACTCGCTTCACGTTTTTTTCGCATCACGTGGCGTCACGTCACGTTTTTGTTACTTTTACGTTATGTCATGCCAAAAAAACCACCGGTTTTATACTTCTCCCGTGAAGCGCATTCTATGAGGAGGTCAAAATTGTTGGCCTACATACGGGGTGTCCTATAAACTACAAAACGTGTTTTTTCGCGAGAAATTTAAATGGATAGAATATATTACTGTGTTGGAATCAAACACTACGCCCCAGTGTGGTGACGACGAAAAAAAAATCTTTGCAACCAGTTCAGCTGTTCTCAACCGGTTGTCAATAACTCTTTGAAAAAAAAGATATGAAAAAATGTTTCAAACAAAAGTTGTAGAGCGTGAAAAATGGTCACTTTTTATAGAACTCATTTTTGCATCCGGTTCAATATTTCACAGCTAGCAGCCGATGTTCTTGTCGAAATCGTGATGATAGAAAACAGTCATAGACAACTGATGACCTCAGCAAATAAGAAATGTTGAAAAATGTTTCTCGTAGAGCATCAAAAAATGATAATTTTTTGTCCTATTCGTTTCTGCAACCGCCAACCGGTTTGATATTTCAAGACTAAGGCTTGGAAGCAAAATTGCATTACATCTATAATAAAAATCTCTTTTAATCGTAAAATATCAAACTGGTTGCAAAAACGAATAGGACAAAAAATTAATATTTTTTGATACCCTACAACTTTTGTTTGAAACATTTTTTTATATCTCTTTTTCCCAAGGAGTTATTAATAACCGGTTGAGAGCCGCAGAACCGGTTGCAAAGATTTTTTTTTCGTCGTCACCACACTGGGGCGTAGTGTTTGATTCCGACATGATAACATCCTTTCCATTTAAATTCTTCGCGAAAAAACACGTTTCGTAGTTTATAGTACACTCTGTATGTATGCCAAAAATTTTTGACCCCCTCGTAGAATGCGCCTTACGGGAGAAGTATAAAACCGGTGGACTTTTTACGCATTTGTCACAAAAATATGAAGTTTTTATCATTTTTAAGAAGATTTTTGGAGTAGAATTATCTGTTTGGTGGTGCAGTAGCCCCCTAACCCCGCCTTAGTTGCGCCACTTTCTTTATGTCTTAACCCTGCGCAGAAAGCAGATTTGTACTTGACTGAAAAGGAACCAACTACCAATAAACTGATGCATTTCGGCTTTAGCTCTTCCTCGATAAATTATATTGGAAAGAAATTTAATAAAAATTTATTATTCAACTCGTTATCAAATCAATTTATCAAATACATAATTCAAAACATCCACTCGTAATGTTTTTGAATATGCTCGAACATACCCGAGTAAGACTCGTAAAAAACCAGCTTTAAAATATTTTCGTTATTTCTTCTCTTCACATATGTTTGTTGGTAAAAAAGGCTAAAGAAATTATTCGCATTGTGTATAATTTACTTAATCCAAGACCTAACGCATATAAAACTCGTATTCAGCAACACAAAACAAATACGTGAAAAAACCATAAGCAAGCGAAACAACGTTCGAGTATTTCCCATCGTCGTTCGTAAGTCGCATTCGTAAACTTCACTCGAAATTACTTTCATTTTCATTCCGTTAAACATGTCTGGAAAAGTGGCGAAAAAGCAGCGTGGCGATATCATTGAGTACCCCTGTCATCTAGAAAATTCTCGGGCGAAAACGCGTAATTGCTCACGTACGCCACCACGAAACCTACAGGCACTAGGCAGCAATTGATCCTGTTGGGCGGGTGGAGGGGGGTTGACGTCGGTGTATTCTTCTAGTGACGTAGGCGGTACTACTAATGCGCGATGTGTGATCACTAAACTCCGCGGCTCGAATTTTCTTGCCGCGAATTGTGTTCTGGTGTTTGTCGGTAATTGGTATCGGAATCTTGAAAAAAATTTATCCATATTCGTTGTTCGGTTCTATGATAATGAAGTTGGTTGATGTTTTGCAGTTTATATTCACAGACGAGCTTGCGAATTAAAGCGTGCGTTTAATTTTGATCAGCATCGATATACAACGTGTTCTGTAATTCCTTTCGTGAATTCACTTGGTCAATTAATTTGTTGAATTTTTCGGCGTTTTTTATATTTTTTTTATTCGGTGGAGTTTTATGGGTTTGAGTGATACGTGATAATCGCGGTAAGTCGACGTGTTGATTTTTTATAATTTTTTTTATTATTTAATACCACGATACCGCGTCGATTTTCATTATTGCTCGGTGGAAAAACAGCATTCGTAATTTTTTGGCAAATTGTTGATTTTTTTCAAGTATTTTTGTTTAGATTAAGCGTAACATGTAGTTAATTTGTTTTCGTAATATATTTTTTTACACGTTGAATGGATTTTAAGGGTGAAACGATAAAGCCACAGGTGTGTCTATCAAAGTGTTGCTTTTATATCACGTGATTCTCTATCGAAAAGAAAATTAATACCATTTCAATGTCAATGCTTGTGACTCGAGGAATAATTACAACAGCTAATAAGATTACTCGCTATTGCTTTCATCTTCGTGTACGAGATGAAATTTTTCCACTGTAAATTAAATTTTAGCAATTGCTTAATATATTCGTATTACGTGTATTCACGTATAGTGGTTTTTATTTAACTTTTGCACGATACACGACTAAGTTGGTATTCGCAAACACGAAGTGGTTAATTATGCTTAATGCAAGGGATGTTATATCGTAATGTAAAATTTACACACTGCTGAGGTAATTAAATAAGTCGTAATATTTGTGTAAAGTTTTAATGGCGAATTCGACGAGAATCTGTACTCGAGTTGATTAAACATGTTTTATTAATTAATCGCAAATTCGTTATTAATTAAGGGTAATTTTATGGAAAGTGTTGAACTTTAGCGAGAATAGTTTTGTCGATTTTTTTATGAAAGAAAATCCACGGTTGTACTTCCTTTGGTGATGAAGTAGTTCGTATGTTGAGAACCACTTTTTTTTCACGATAGACGCACTTTTTTTATGATAACATTTTCACCGAATGAATTCTGACCGTGACCTTTTTGTAAAAGCTGTTCGATGTGCTTTTTAAATATTGGCTTATGATTTTGTTGGTTTCGCGTGTATTCAGAATTCAAAGGTATTTTTTTAATTTGTGAAATTATTTGTATTTAGAAAATGTGGAAAGTATTGAAGAAATGGAATGTTGATATTTTTGAAAAATTCATGTTTCATCGTATATTTTGTAATATTTACTCTTTTTGGTCGTTTATATGACGAGAATATCAAAAAAATTGAATTTTTAACAAATCTTACTGCAAAAACCGTTGGAGATTTTTTTAGAAGGAATTTTCAAGGAATAGTAAGGTTTTTTAGGATGCATTCTATTTTAGGAATTTTCTAGGAATAATGTGATTTTTTTTAGGATGGGCGGTACTGTACAACATTATGAAGTTATTTTAGGAATTTTCCAGGAATGAAATGATTTTTAGGATGAAAATCACAATTTTCTGGGCACATTTTCACGTCGTTTTAGGAGTTTTCTGGGAATAATATAATTTTCCGGAAAGAAATGAATTTTTTTGAGGAATATCGTGGCGAAAATTTGAAAAAAAAATGTAATTTAATGATTAATCGACAATTGGAAAAAAACGCACGTTGATGAATGAATTTTACGCAATTTTTTCGTTCGTAAAAAACGAAGATCTGGTATGAGGCATAAACGACGAACCCGAAGAAATATTTATAACGTGGAATTTTCCATTTAAAATGGCATCGTTTTCACTTCGGCTGATTAGAATGTCGAAATTGATATTTCAAAAATGAACGAAACGTTTGACGTCGCGAATTTTAAAAGAATATTTCAACGTGAGGAAATCATTTGACATTAAAATAATACAGACGCGACGAAGATGGAAAGTGACGTAATTTATCCAAATTTAATTACAGGCTACGAGGCTAATTAGTTTTTAATTTGATGAGCTGGTTACGAAAGTTTCTCCATTATTGAAAATCACTCTTCGACGAATGTTTCAATTTTTGAATTTTGTTGGCTTTTTTTGGGGGGGGAGAGCATGCTAATACTGGAAAGTTATAAGTCCATAATTTTTATACCCGTTTTGAGGGAAAAATCGAAGTAAATTATGTTTCGAAATTTACTTTGGGGGCACCGTGTGCCTCGTCCACAAAGAAAATCGTGACATATGGTGAAAAAAAAAACGTATTTTTTCATTTAAAAATTGATATAATGGTAGAAATAATTTGTTAATTTTTCATAATCTTATTACAAATATGTCCGATAAACGGATTGTCAAAAAATATGAATGATTGCCAATGAATTTTGGCGCGAAATGTGGTTCAGTAGTTGCATTATTATTGGGTGAAGGTTGTCCACTTCGGTGTGTCGAACGGTTTACCGGAATAGTACCGTTTCTTGTAACCAAAGAAGCTGGGTTCGTTGTGTCGAGCAGAACTTAATGATTTTGTTCACGTTATATCGAGATGTAGCTTTTTTAAATGTCACTGGGTGAAGATTTCTTTCAGGGTTAAATATATTCTGGTATCGTCCTTTTTGAAGTATTACTTGGTAATTTGTCATAACTCATAAGTGATTGTATTTTGTGAGAAGGTTTTCATCAAGTTTCTCTTATGCGAAGGTTTTTTTCTGCGTGAGGTGGATTTCTCTGGTGTGAGGAGTGTTTCTGTCGATGTTCATATGTTGCATTCTTTGGTATTTATGGGGTTTTTATTGTGTAATAATCGCGTGTTTTGTATTTTATCGAATTTTTGAGTCGAGTTGTATCGAACATTTTTTGCATATTTATCGCTGATTACGTTGTAATGAGATTTTGAAAAATTTACATCTAGGAATCATTTCCTGTTGCTTTGTCTTCTTGAGAATTACAATGTAAGCGGTATTCAAAAAATCGCATGTCGCTGTCCCCTTCTTCGTTATATTTTCAAAACGAATTCTAATCGAGTATTTGAAGTGCATTATGAACAGTGCAATAGTTCACGCGTGAAGTTCAAATTTCAAGGGATTACAGCACGAAGGCGAAATTACGAAAAGATTATTCTAATGTATTTCGATTTTCGATTAGGTATCGAATTTTGCGAATATTTTCATAATTTTCGCTTCTCGTGACGACGCCATGGGCTCGAATATCGCTTATGCGATGAAAACGTGGATCCAGAGCAATGGCGATTTGAAAATTTCCAAGATGGCGGGTGTTTGAAAATTCTTAGCGTGAATATCTCCAGTTATATCGTACTTGGCGATTTTAACTTTTTTTGATTTTGTTTTATCGGGTGGCCCATTGATCATGCTACCCCACCCCGCCCTGGAAAATTCATTTTTTTCGGTTTTATTATAAAAATGGCAGCAACGGCGTAAACGGTGTTGAATTGGAAACCATTTTAGTCGATGGAAAATCAAATTTGGTCTGGTAACCGTTGTCAAGGCGACGTGCCATGCTCATGAGTGATAATCTTGATATTTTTGTCATAGATGACACGTCATTGTTATGGTGACATTTCGTGACCATGAGTAACATACTGTATCATGAATCATTATCATGGTGACGTGTTATGGTCACGAGTGACATGTGATTTGTATCAACTTATTATGGTGGACGTCATTGGAACGGTAAAGTTTCATGGTTGTGAGTGACATATGATCATGTCTTGGTGATATGTCGAATGACATGTCATGGTGATAACTCATAGTCATGTTATGATGGCATATCACGGTGACCTGAATACTGACATATGATAGTAATGTCATGACGTTGTCAGGTGATTTTTTTTTCCTCTCAGAAATGAAAAATATAATTTTTTCACATCACCATACCATGCCATAGATGACTATTCAATGTCATGGTGACATGTCACCGTCAGTAGCGACATGTGACCATGTCGTGATAACATGTCGAGTGACATGATATGACAGGTTCTTTCTGTGGTGTCGAGGCATGGTTGTGAGTGTCATGTGACGTCAAATAACCTCTTCTGATGAACATCATTGTTGCGAAGTGACATGAAAATGTCACACTGTTGCGGACTTGTACACTAGCTGATGCTTTGTGGTACAGAACAAATACTTTGAACTTTTTTCAACTTGAAAATGAATTGATAAGACAAAATTAAATTTCTTATTGAAGAAAATGATGTCCAATTCAACATCTTTTTAGCCATTGTTGCCATTTTTACAATAAAATCGAAAAAAGCAACTTATTTTCCTGGGGGGGGGGGAGCTGCACGATCAATCGGCCTACCGGTACTCTCGAAAGGCAACTCGAATATGATCGCGTGATCAGTGTTACCACTTTTATCAACTTGAAAACAGCAACTTGAAACTTGAAAATTGCAAAAAACATGTTTTCGAGTTGCAAATCTGAAAAAATTCTTAATTGTAGTTTATTTTACGCGGAATAACATATTAAAAAATAGTTAAATATTTTTGTTATTTCTGGGAAAAAAATTATGAAAAATTGCTAATTTTAGCCAATTTATCGAAGTAAAATTGAACAAAAATCTTCATAGGTCGACATTCATACTTATCATGAATTGAAAATATTTCAAAAAAATGAATTTTCTTGAAAAATTGCAGGAAAATTCGCACATTTACTAGATTTTTCCGTAGTTTAATCTACTAATTTACCAAATTCTGGTATTTTTATTTCAAATAAAGTGAAACTTGGGTAAAAGGTGAAGGCATGAAGTGAAATTTTTTCAAATTATTTCGTCCCATTTTACCCCATTTGAAGTGACGAAAAAATTTCAACATTAAATTCCTTGGAGTGAAATGAGACAAAAAATCGAAAAAAATCATTTTTTTCACTTCGGGTACCTCTACCTATCACACGTGTTTCATCACGTTTCATGCAAAAAAAATACCAAAATTGAGTTTTTAACAGGATATGAATCCTGTGAATATGCAAATTTTTCTAAAATTTCTGAAATTTTTTTTTATGACGTCAAATTGAAAGTAACGTAAGTTAATTGGGGTAATTGATTGAAAGTTGATGTAAATTCGTAATTTACAATTGCAAAGAGGAATAATTTAAAAAAAATAACGTAAATTTATGCAGTATTTTCGTTTTAAAGGTTTTAATAAAAGGGCTGGTTTTCTGCATCGTAAATGTGATTTGGTTGAATGAAGAAAATTAAGTAATTGTTTATAGTGGTGATTTTTTTTCGCAATTGCCAACTCCGTAATTGGAATTTATTAAATTTACGATTCAGAGGAAGAATTCGTTGGTTAGCTGGCGTAGTCCTAAATTGGCAATATGGCGAAATTAACGAACGACTGAAATTTTTCGCGGTGGACGTGCGAAGCATCCGGTAGCACTAGTGCTTGTACCTTGCTGGTACATGGTTGGAATGAATGCAGATGGAATTTCGTACATTTTCAACAGGTTAATTGATTTCGAGGTAAAATTTATTACGCGCTTTTTTGTTTTCGTGTTTTTCGCTTACGTCTACAAGGAGGAGTGTGTTGCGTAGGTAAATGTAAAATTTGCGACACGATGTTTCGTGAGTCGTGATGCGTAATATTTTATCGATGTACATGTTGATCGAATTTGAGGAAATACGAGTAACAATAACATTCGCGTTGGTATTTTGATAACATGGGAATGGTTTTTTGTATTGACGATGAATCGCGAGCTTCGGACGGCGTGTTAGACCAGAGGTCGAAGGTTGAAGAAACCGACTTCATTATCAGCGAGGAAGTTATCAAGGTGACGTGATGTCGCGCGATATTCCAAGTGACGATGACGTTAAATGCACGAAAAAAAGTTGTATATTACTCATCGTGAATGATTTTCGACTTTGAAGCGATGTTTTTCGCGATAATGAAACTACGTCAGATTAGTTTGCGTAGAATTTCCCCTTCGACGATAATTGCCTGGTGGAAATGCGACCACGATATGGGGAAAAAAGATACGAAGCTTTGGAAGGGGTGTACTGGGGGATTTGTTTATTCATGAATTCAACGAGGTTGTTGCGCTTGCTGTGGGAAGTGAAAAAATATGTTGTGGCTTTTGGTGTATTTGAATATGCAACGTTCGAAGCTATTACAAAGATAGTCCGTTTATGGCGGTCGTCGTGTACTTCGCACCTGTGACGATATTTCTCTGGTTTTAGCGAATCGATATTTTGACATCGATATGCTACCAAACGACGCGAACGATTGTAAGAGCTCGATTACGTAAGGATTACGTAAACGTCTGGATGAGATGACGCTCCGAGTATGAGTTTAATTAGCCGAAATGGTATTTTGTCGCCGAGAAGAAACTGTTAAATGTTATTCGCATTTATTGTAATAAATTCTCAAATTACGAGCATTTTTCAACGTAGAAGAAATAAAAAATGGTATTTGATTTATCGACGTACTTTCTCGTGTAATCTGGTTTCGAGGCGTTTTGAAATTAATCGACGGAACCTTTCTCTTTTTTTACTGATTCATCAATGTTGACTACGCGTTCTATAATACGCCGCATCGACTGTTTCGCGATTGGTTCAGATTAAAGCGGTCGTGTTGTGTTGGGTACGTGAAGAAAATACGAAGATTACGGATAAACGAATGTGGAAATGCGGTATCCAGTTTCATGAAATGTAATTTTACCCTGTAGCTTTTACCTCGCGCATCTTTTTCGTTTATCGGATCGCGGTTTTAAAATGCGTCTGGAAATGTACGTCGGACATGATATAGTGAATTGGGACTGGCAGAGTACCTTTTGATGTATATACTCGTACCTGAGTTGTTTAGTACTCGTCGTCTTATCTTGGACGGGTATTTGACATGGAACTGTGACGTAATACATACGAGTGAATTTTTGCGACGTGTCTTTTATGTTTATGTATACGCTGTACGTAAAGACATCTTGAATATTGACGGTGAAATTTCTTACATCGTGTCAAAAATCAGCGAAATCGAAGTGATCTAAAATATCCCATTCTGGTTTACTTGCCGCGTGGATATTATGGTGGAGTAAGACGCCGCATGGACCAAAAGGGAGCAGGGAGGCAAGCTGCCCTCCTCAGTTGAGAAAATTAAGCTGTTGTACTCGTATGTGTGTCAAGTATCAAATGCATTTTTTGCAGTAAATTTTACAGAAAAAATTCAAAAATTATGAAAACTTCACGTTTTTTAATGATGAATGTAGAAGAATTTTCGCCCCCCTCCCTTTTCGGACCTTTTTTCTCTTCTGTTTTCAATTTTTTCCAAAAAAAAGTGTTGTGATAAAAAACAATTGTTGGATGTTGATTTTTTAAATAATTAATTCAGCGTAAAATATAGTTAGGTCTCGTAATTGAGGAGGGGGGGAGTCATTGTAAAGTAACTGTGATCATGTAAAAAAGAATATCAGAAAAGTAGGGAATTTTGAAAATGTGAGTTGGAATTTTCTTCGATTATTTAGTACAGCAATTATATGAATTTTATTTTAAATATTTATATAATTAATTTTAAAATAAATTACTATAATAAATTTATTAAACTAACAAAAAAAAATTTTTTAATATTTTATCCGAATTAATTTTTTTCTATCTTTTTTTACATTAATTTTTTTATTTTATTTTTTAATGATTTATTTAATCTTAATAATTTAAAAATATTCAATTTACATTTTTTTATAGCATTAACTCATTAATTTTAATTAACTCAAGAATAACTATATTTTATGCAAGTTGAAATCATCTTCGATTCCCCCCCCCCCAGCAAAAATACCTTCAGTACATCTTCCCTGGTCATGAGTGTTATTTCTTATGGCGATATTTTGGAAGTAAATTTGACGTAGATATGTCAAAAAATGCGTAATTTACGATTTTTTCGCCGAATCGTATTATTACGAAAAACGCACCGATATCGTGGCTCGCCTTTCGTGTACGTGCCCGATATCTACTCACTTCCGCCGTGCACCGGCGGCTCTCTCGTGTACGCGTGCCATGTCTGTCGCCATGTATCAGCGTCAGGTCCACAGGTCTCCACTTGAACTGTGACGGCGCGGAGACAAGGAAGAGTAGTTGTGCCCGGTGAAAGACAACGGATGTGCATATCCTCGCGTCCGATATTCGGTTCGCTGAAAAATTATCAACTTGGATGTTCCCGAAAGAATTATTTTTGTTTGTAGTGGTCAGTTAATCAAACATGGCCTAATTTCTTTTCAATAAGATACTTTTAAAGTGTGACAGGAGGGAATGGCCGTGCCACCCAGGTGGCAACACTGCCTGAGCGTTGTTCCTCGTTTTTCGTTTGGTTTTTCGAATTAGTCGTAAGTAGTAAGTCGTCAGTCAATGTGTTATTATTGTCAACGTGTCGTCAGTTGATTTGTTTTTATATGAAAGTATTGAATAGAGGGCACTTTGTAAAATCACTGTGTTTCCTTTTCTTCACAAAAGTCTGAGTGAGTTTTTTTAGGGTTGAGTAAACCATAACCCAGCCTCTCTTTGAGGAGGAATCATGATCCGAGTGATTTTTATAGCTAAATTGAACCAATTTTTTAATATATTTTGAAACACAGGGAGAGGGGAGGTGTGCAGCCTTGCCAGCATATGGTATAAGCGGTACTACACATCTCTCTGGAACAAAAACGATGAAATACAATAAATTAGAACAAAGAATAAAAGCAAAAACAACTGTAAACCAAAGCAAATATAAACAAAAGCTACTATAAACAAAACCAACTATAAACAAACTATGATCAAAATCAACTGTAAACAAAACAAAAGCAACTATAAACAAACGCCACTATAAACAAACTATAATCAAAATCAACTACAAACAAAAGCAACTACAAACAAAACTTGCTATAAACAAACTATCAACAAAATCCACTGTAAACAAAGGCAAATATAAACCGAACCAACTATAAATAAACTGTAAACAAAAGCAACTGTAAACAAAACCGGCTATAAACAAACTACAAACAAAAGCAACTACAAACAAAACCTACTATAAACAAAACTGACTATAAACAAACTATAAATAAAATCCACTGTAAACAAAGGCAACTATAAACAGAACCAACTATAAACAAACCATAAACAAAATCTACTGTAAACAAAGACAACTATAAACAAAACAGACTATAAACAAACTATAAACAAAATCAACTGTAAACAAAACTGACTATAAACAAACTATAAATAAAATCCACTGTAAGCAAATGCAACTATAAACAGAACCGACTATAAACAAACCATAAACAAAATCTACTGTAAACAAAGGCAACTATAAACAAAACCGACTATAAACAAACTGAACAAAATCAACTGTAAACAAAAGCAACTATAGAAATACAGAATATTAAAAAAATTCTGAATTCTAATACCAAAATACTGCTCTAGGCGCCACTCGTAATTGCCGCCTCCTCCCCTTTTCGATATGGACAGAAAAACTACAAATACAAGTTAGGCATAAACTCAGGGGTGTGCTAAATTAACCTAAACTAACCCTACCTAATTTGACCTCTCTTTGAGGAGGCACTAAGGTCTAAGTGATTTTGTCTTTTTGAAACCAACCAACACCAAATAAATTTGAAAATGATCATACAGGTACACTTTGTTCTCTCCTGTAATTAGAGCGCCGAAAGTCTGCTCTTATCACAGTTTGGGCTGCGTTATACAACGTTGCCAATATTAAATTACAGTTGGGCTTTGAAGGCAATTCTTTTTGGGCCAAATTCGGAAATTTTTGCACTTAAATGAGTTTGTAATGCAGAATATAAAAATAACTTGTAATAATATGAATTTCAAGTTGAAAATTATCGGAAAACAAAAGAGGAATCATTTTTGGCGTCCGTTTTTTTCGTTTTTTCTCTTGAATTAATTTCATAAAAATAGAATGAAGTGAAAAATTCGATTCACGAATTATAACTCCTTTGAATAGATTTTTTTGAATCAAGAAATGAATGAAAATTTTTGATTTACGATCGTATCCATTTCTATATTTTGCCTCGAGTATTTTTTGCCATAATGATAACCACCTGATAGGTTATGGACGATCATGCACGATGGCGCGATTAGAAATGATTTACGCAAAATGAAAATAAATTGTTGGTAGATTAAAATTGTTCTCAGTACATTAATGGAAGTTTTCAGTTTTTTGTAATAACCTGTTTAAATTTTCTTCTTTACATGTATTTACGTCAATTTACGTTCGTATTCGTTTTAATAACGTAATCGTACAAAAAGCCGGCTATTAATCGCTTCGAGCATAAAACGAGACCGGCTTATCAGACATTTGGAAACTGGTCAATGAAAATGCAACCGCGTCGTGAACACGAGTAGAGTAATACTTTCGTAAAATGTGATTTTTTTCACCTTGAGCTTAAACGTAATGAATGATCATTGTTTTTGTAGAGAAAGAAAGCGGAGTGTACGAAAACGTGGGTTAATAATTTGACTGGTTTATGACGCGTTATGTTCCGGTTATTTCACTGGCTCGATAATAGTGAAAGTACAACTTCGGTATCAGAATTTACTCTATTGATCCGAAAGTGTACCAGTATTCTTCGAAATTTCGCGTAATAACGAAAATACCTCCCAAGGATAATGATTATAACGCGTTGAGAATTTCTGCGAGAATTACCCGTATTATCGTATTAAATTGAAAACACGTTTTTGAAAAAATCCTTGTAGAAATTCGTGGAAACTTCTTCGTCTGAATTTAACGAAGTTGAAATAGAAATTATGTCAGAAAATTACGTTCAAACGTTATCAGCTGATGATTGATGGAGAACGCGAATTTGTGAAAATTACAATTGTTCTGGGAAATGAAAAATTTGGAAATAAATTATCGCGGTGATTTACGATGTGAGTGAATTCGTCGGTTTTCTGCGACTGGTTTACGTAATGTGGTTTTAATTCGGTTTGTGTTATATGGATTTTGGAAATTTCACGAAGTTGAACTTGTTAGCGAACTCGTCCTGTTGTAATCGTCTTGGATTACTCGCGTAGAACTATTAAAAACTAATCGTAGGTTATTGTTGGAAACAAAAATAGCATTGTTGTTGCCAAAGTATCTCGAATTCTTTTCGATAATGCGATTGTAATTCACTTTCAAGGAAATTCGATCGAAGGCCGTGTGCGAGTGTTTTTCTCAATTTTTATGTTTCGATATGGTTTTTTCGGTCGTTTGAATACGCGAGGAGAACAGGCGACGTCGAGTAATTCCTTGGAAAGGTTTGGAATCGATGGAATAAAAAATTGGCATTTTCATGTCTCAGCTGTGGCCCACGAAATACGATAAAAAATCAGCCTGCGTACAAGTCCGCAACGCAGTGTGACATTTTCATGTCACTTCGCAATAATGATGTCCATCAGGATACGTTATTTGACGTCACATGCTACTCGTAACCATGCCATGTCACCATAACAATGACTTGTCATCATATATCACATGTCACTGTGACAATGAGTTGTCATTTATGACATGGTAAGGTGACATGAAAAAATTGTATTTTTCATTAAACATAAATACACGACGTGTAACACTTTTTGAGAGGAAAAAAAATCACCTAACATGTCATCAAATACATATTATCATAATACGTCATTATTTAGGTCATCATGACCTACCATAACATGATCATGAGATGTCACCGTAACATGTCATCCGACATATTTCCAAGACATGATTTTATATCTCTCACGACCATGGCACTTGATCATTTCAATGACCCAGATCATAACAAGTCATTACATATCACGTGTCAATCATGACCATAACACGTCACCATGATAAGAACTTGTCATCGTATGTATCATGATATGTCACCATAACAATGTCCTGTCATTCATGACATGGCAATATCGAGATTTGGTATCACTCATGAGAATGACACGTCGCCATGACAACGGTTACTAAGACAACCGTGTGACGCTTTTTTGTGACAATTTCTCGTGACGTCTTTTCACGACGATTTTCGATTTTGTGTGCCGTAGCCAAGACATGAAAATGTCAAAAAGCGTCACGCGGTTGTCATGGTAACCGTTGTCACGGCGACGTGCCATGTTCATGAATGATAATCTTGATATTTTCATGTCATGATAACGTGTCATTGATGACGCGTCATTGTTATGGTGACATATCATGACCATGAGTAACATACTGTATCATGAGTCATCAGAATTTTTTTTCGGTTTTATTATAAAAATAGCAACAGCGGCATAAATAGTGTTGAGTTGGAAACCATTTTAGTCGATGGAAAATCAAATTTGGTCTGGTAACCGTTGTCAAGGCGACCTGCCATGCTCATGACGTCATGAGTGATAATTTTGATATTTTTATCATAGATGACACGTCATTGTTATGGTGACATTTCGTGACCATGAGTAACATACTGTATCATGAGTCATCATCATGGTGACGTGTTATGGTCACGAGTGACATGTGATTTGTATCAACTTGTTATGATGAAGGTCGTTGGAATGGTCAAGTGTCATGGTTGTGAGTGGCATATGATCATATCTTGATGATACGATAATGATGTGCCATGATTACTTGAATAATGACATATTGTAGTAATAAATCATGATTTGGTCGTGGCAATAGGTGTGACAACTCATTGTCTTAGTGACGTGTCGTGGCCAAGAGCGACATAAGATCATGTCATGGTAGAATGTCAAGTGACATGATATCATGATATGTCACTGTGATGGTGACGTGACATGCTTGCGAGTGGCATGTGACATTAAACGACGTCTGAAGGTGTTATAAACCTCATGAAAAACCAAATGGGTGTTACTTTTATCTAGTAATATCTATTTTGTTGGAGTTTTTCGTAGAAGTTATATGCTCGATTTCAGACACGAAAAAAAATCTGTATTCTTTTCTATCACTTATTCGAGTACATTTGTATTTACGATGAATTCTACGAACACACATGATTGTGTATATCGGCTCGATTGTGTAATTGAAACTATGTAACAATGGTTTTACGGGGTACCAGATTTGCATAGAAATACCTCATTTGATGGTGAGACGTTGTTATGAGTATTCGCAGAAAATTGGCTGTTATTTGATTTTTCGACGTGATCGGATTATATTTGGATGATATATAGATATCTATGTGTTACACACGAAGTTATTGACCCGTGTAATTTTTTATTCAATAAATCGAAATGTTGCGTTTTTTTTACAAGTCTAAGGAAAATTTTTTATCGCGTAATCTACGTTTTTTTTTTTCGGTAATAGGAGTTAGACGATTTATTAGGTGATAGATATGCAATGCGGATTTCAATACGTGCCCCTGACTGCGTTATTTAATGGTGTTATTGTGGTGTATGAACGATACGTGGAAATGTGCTACGTATAACCTAATTTCTCGACGTCGTAGACCTGTTGATTCTCACTTATTAATGAGAGATTATCCAATAAACAAAGGTCAAATATGCGCGCGTCTGTCGCGTTAGTTCTGGACTCGGGCGAACAGAATGGTTAATTGTATCGGACTACATCGATCGACGACGGTAATCGAATTAGCGAGCTTTTCTTATTTTAGAATTCCACGTCAATAGTAGTGAATTTCGTAAGAGCGAGGAGCAACGGAGTTCATAAACCCTTTGATCTAAATCTAAAAATATTTCTTAACTCGTTGATTACTGTAACATGTCTGTAACGATTACTCTTCTGTTGTTTGGGATGTTGCGGAAAGAGTTGTTGAGCCAGTAGTCGTTACTGTACATAACTGTTGACTTTTCCCCTAAAGATATTATAAACTGGCATTTTGTGGCGTATAATTCAATAACTTGGGTACCAGGTAGTTAGATTGTGAAGGTGTCGGAGATAGTATTTCTCTCGTATCTTTCGTGCAATGATTCTTCTTTCTTTCGATGTGATTCGAAATTGTGATTTTTTTCGAGGTTTCGTCGAAATAAAAACTCTCTTGAAATAAAACTACGTAAGTAACTTCTTCCTTGCGTAAAAGCGAGTAAAAAAGACATTAGAGTATAAAAAAATGCATTAATTTTTCGCTCGAATTACGCCTCGAATTGTGAACATATCTTCACACGATTTTTCCAACATGAAATGGCGAATTTTTGCATAATTAATTCGTTTGATTATTTTTCAGGAAACGCGTAATAATATTCGGGTAATTTTTTTTCATTTCACAAATTCAAATTTTTCCTCGTTAATTTCATAACAAGGCGAAAATTACTCAAGGGATGAATCGGGTTTTGAGATTTAACGATAATCGTTGAAAAATTCATTACTAAGAATACATTTCGCCTTGTAATGGTTTTTTTTTCGTTTGTAGTATTTTCGCCGACACGTACCGAATTACCGATGTGTTACTCGTACGTACGAATTAAATCTTCAAGGAGACAACTTATGGGTTTTGTTGAGTTTTTAGTTTCTGTTTGTAAAGTACACGCGACGTGTGGTGATTTAATGTAAGCGAAATATGAAACACGTTGAGAAAACGAAATGCTGGATTTATACCAAACGCGTTTCTTGAAATATGGAATTATTAACTTTGAACTGATTAATGGGCTACTTTCATCGTTTTTTTGTTGATTTTACGTATGCGGAGTTATCCTTCGTGTTGTTATTTTAAGCTATTATTTCATGTAGTACTTATTCGTTGAAGAGATTGTGAATTTTAGCCGTAAACGAGTTTTAATTGTGTTATTCGAGTGAGCTACAATGAGTCATGCGTTCTCGTTTGAATGATGCAAGAAAATTTATTGTGTAATGTAGACAGTTTTTTGAAATTGAGGTAGCGTTAGCTACTAGCTGACGTCGTGACAGGCTTACAGAGAATTTGTGATAAGACCATATGGCGTCGTCGTTTTGCCATGAGATATGAATTCGGCGAATATTTAGTATCACTTATTGTATCGTATGTTCAATATTTGCTCGAGCTTTTTATTTGATAATTAAATTTGAGGAAATGTACAATGTAAGTGTTAGATGCACGACGAAACTTCTAAAAATGGCGAAGTAAGTGTTATCTTGAGACCAAAATGTGCAATAAATATAAAACGATGAGTTTTATTTTTAAAAAAATATGACATTTAAAATTTATCCCTTCAATTTTTGTTCCAAACGTGTTGTTTTTAATGAAAAAAAAAGCAAATACGCTTAGTGTAATGACTAATTACAAATTAACTCAATTCGTTGTTAGTTGTGTTAATTATAGTGTCGACTGTCAAAAAGAATTATCGGAATTTTAGATAATTACAAAAAACTAAAATTTATTACGTAATTTTGAGACTTTTTCGCGCAGAATTCAACGCCAAAAACACGTTTCCGCTCGTATCGTCATTTAGATAGGCAAAAAAGTAGGTAATTTTTAACGTCCGAAATAAAAACCTGCAAACGTTGACGGATTTTTCATTTGACATTGTAGATGAGTTGGTAACACTGCTTGTGAAACGTATGAGTTGTACCTTCGCTAGCAAAAAATTTATACCGCGCCGCCGACGTTCTGTGTAATCGTTTTTCTCATCTTTTTTACAAATTAATTTGTTTAATTGCGAATTTCTTGTTGAATTAGTGTAAATTGATCGCCATTATATAATCGTGTCTTTAAGTAATGTATTTAGAAGTTTACTTATAACGTCATTCGAATATTCGGGCCGTTACTGGATATGCTTGTGAGAAAGTCGCTTTGAAGTACAGCGATTGAAAATTTAACGAATATTTTGGTAAATGTTTGCATATATTTTATTCGTTTCACTAATTATATATTAATTGTTTTTAGTATTTCACGTTGTATGTATCATTGATAGAAAAATCGCTCTTAATGCTACTAGAAAAAACAACTGTATTGAAATATGTATGAAATAATTTCACGAAGGTGGTGCCGTATAACGTGGTCGTATGAGTTGGTAGTTTGAAATTGAGCGTTGAGTAATAACTTATCAATTTACGATGTTGGTCGTATTGTCGTACGACGTCGTCGATAAGCTATAATTTCATCTTGTCGAGTACACTGTCATAAAAATTGCAAATGTTTACGTTAAAGTTCATAAATTAGGTTAATTAGTTGATAAAAATACTCCCCGACGTATCTTATCAATGATTTTAAGAATGAAACTGGTTTAAATACCGACTTGTTTGCGTTTCCTGACCTAATCCTATGTACATTGTAACAAACCTCATGTTGATTAAATCTGTATACTAAATCTGTGAACTTTTTCGCTGTTGCAGATAAAACACAATGGCACCAAGTACAGCGAGTACTCCTACCGGAGTATTATTCGAAGACGATCCGGTCGAACAGTTAGAAGCTAGTTTACACAACGATCACGAACAAATAACGCCGCCTAAGCCAGCCAAAGAATATAGGAGGAAATTAGTCTGGAGGAATATTATTTTATTTGTGTATCTTCATTTAGCATCGTTATACGGCGCGTATTTAGCATTAACTTCAGCCAAATTATTAACGGATATTTGGGGTTTGTATATGAATATTCAATTTGGTGTATGTCTATGTACTAACGACGATGTAATGTTACAGCTTTCCTATTATATCAAGCCACAGGATTAGGAATTACCGCCGGTGCGCATAGGCTATGGGCACATCGAGCTTATAAAGCCAAATGGCCTTTAAGAGTGATATTAGTTATATTCAACACTATCGCATTCCAGGTACGTGTCAAGTGAACGATTCACGAAATTACTTTGTGTATTCGTCACGTGAAGTAATATTATAATTTATGTACGTAGTCCGCGTTTGTACATTGGCGGGGTATTTTTTTTTAATAACTTGACGTAATTGCAGACGTTTTCGCATCGAGTGTGATAAACTCGAAATCGAGGTAATTAAAGCAAACTATCTGGTAGGTACTTCGGTGTCGAGGTAAATTTTCATTTGAAAGTTGAAGTACACAGTACGTGTTGAATGCGAACGAAATTGAGTCTGTTTCAGCGACAAACGTGGGTGGATTTTACCTTGAGTACGCTCGTCGAAAATCGTTAATATTGAAAATCACGTACTTTTTTTTCTTTTTCATTTATAATTATCGATAAGGGGTTTCGAGTGTGAACGCTTTCTTCGTGTATGTTTTCGGCGAGTATATTCCGAACGTGAATGATGGCACATGAAAATTACGTATCATAATCGGATGTAGAGTCGATAATGAAATGGTTAAATTAAAATACGAATAAACTTTTGTACTTGATTTATTCTCGATGAGCGAGATTTCAACATGAGCGTACAATGATAACGATATGAGTTTGATAAATTAATTAGTTTCTACAGATGACCTTGCTAAGTGTACTTTTTCGTTTTTCAAATGAAACGCCGGTCCTTCGTTGGTTTCTCGAAATAGAAACGAAAGCGGTCTCGGGCGGGGTTCCAGTTCAGATGTAAGGTAAATATGGCGTCTTAGGGGATAATTCAAACGCTAACGACCCAGTTGGTGGTACAATCTGAACGTAAAATTAAAGAGCTTTCAAAGATCTATTAAGAAAATCTAGTTTACGGTATTTAAAGTCGGCCTAAAAATAATTTTACGACCTCGAACATCCGAGAAATTCGTCTAAAATGATTTTAAATGTTAATTGTGAATTTTTGAACTTTAAAAGTCAGAATTGGAGGAAATTGTATTTTTGTTCTGAACATGAACTTCTCAATGGGCGTTCAACTGTTGTTTATTTTTTTTGCCTACTTACAAATATGTCGCTATGACACTTTTTTTTTGAAGGTCATTTATCATTGATAACGAAAGCGTCGTTTGAATGTGACGTTTAAGGTGGCGTGATTTGTTGGCGATTTTTAAAAGTACGTTAGTGCGGTGTACTGTGCAAGTGGTTGGCAATAGAGGGTTCCTTATATGAAGGGTGAACTAGTCCAGTAAAAATAACTTTATGATGCAAATCGAGGAAGACAGCTGAATTTTTGTTTATGGGTGAATTTCGATTAAGGGGGGTGGAGCTACGATCTTTTGAAGAAGAGGGGTTTTGTAGCATGCTTGAAATAAGTAAGTAAATGATATCAGAGGCGTTACATAAACGCTCAGAACGTAGTAGTAGCCTACCTTCGTGAATATCCAGCGAACACGAGGAAGGGGGTCGCTCGCTTTTCCCCTCTCTCGCCCCTTCTTATACTCCATTTTTCGGAATTATTCAATTATTACAAATGAAAAATGAAAAAGTCCTATTGTATTAGTAAGAGTAGAAACATTAATTCAGTTATTGCTGTTCATTTTAAATATGAATTATACAATTTTTAATTATAATCCCTCTCCCCCCGCTGTGGATCGCTAGCTGATTTGTATATAAACGCTGGTTATGCAATAGAGTAGGGCAAAAAATCAGGGGTCTCCGATTTGGCTGAAATTTATTGAATATGTCGTAAAGCCATCCCATACCAAATTTTTACCCCCCCTCCCTCCCACACTCACCCACAAGTGGAGCTATAACCCTTTAAAGTGGGATATTTTTCGTAAAAACCACGATTTTTTGTGTTATTACCTCAGAGTACCCAAGGAGGGTGTCAGGTCGAGGAGTTTTCCTCCCTCTCTTTAATTGTTCACCATCAGTGATTCCCAAATTTTGGAAAATAAAATAATATAGGAGTTGGACGGGAAAATTCGTATGGGGTCATTTTACTTCCCTTGTCATCTTCATTAAATATCACTTTCATTTTCCCGCTATCTCTGTCTTTTAAAAATTAATTGATAAAAAAATGGAAATGTGGAGGAAAATTTTGAATGGGTCATTTTTCTTCACTTTTCATCTACTTTTCAACATAGCTATAATTTTTTTCATATTTTGACAATTTCGCATTTTCCGCAATTTTTGACCCCCTTGTGAGGAAAAGATAGGGGAGTCGTAGAAAATTTTTGAATGCGCCATTTTTTCAGTCTGGTTCTAAGATCTCTAAATTACTTTTGAAATTTCACCTTTTTTCATTCATCACTTTTGACGTCCGATCTCTTATGTTTGTCTATGTAGAGCGCCATCTATGGGGAAAAGGAGGGCTTGCACGGGGTGATCTAAGCTCGTCAGTTTCTGCTTAACACGTTCATGCAGTGATGGGATATCATGAGAAATTACTCAAATCGTGAGAAATTTTGAGTCGCATGGGAATTGTGTGGGAAAAAGTGGGAAATTTAGAAAAAAAAATATCAGAAAAGGGAAAAATCGTGGAAAATTTTTGATTTTTGTTTTTTCAATACTTTTTTGTTAATTTTTTTCAATTTGCGCTGACATTTCGGACAATTGTCATGCATAAGTACAAGAAAAACTTGAATTTGTAAAATCTGAATTGCGATCACTAATCCTTAAAGCCCAAATTGATACGAAAAATATTCTGTTATCACTGATTTCTCTTCTCCATTCGCGTTCATTTTGACGGACGAAATGAACACTAATGGCTAATTATAATTATGTAATTTCCGTCTCATCTTTGATCATCTCGTGACTTATTAATTATTTTAGACCTTCAGGAAAAAGTAAGTATATTTTTTGATGATAGAAGCGTGGTTACAGGATAAAGCCAAAATAAGGAAATTCGAATTTGAATCATCTTCAATTAAATATGCAGGAAAATCGAGGGAATTTTCACAATGTAAAATATGGGAAAAAAGGGAAATTTTATGGTACGTGGGAAAAACTGAAATTTCAAGTTCCCAACACTGTGTTCATGTTTTCAGTTTTATAAAATCGCATGACACCTACGACGGGCTAAATACCTTGATGAGTGATTTTCTGAAGTCAATGGTGATTATGTTGAAAAATAGGCATTAACTTATAGAATACACGATGAAAATTTCAAATTTATACAATTAATTGCGACCAATTAAAAAAAATCGTTGCTATTCTGAAAGGTCTCTCATGTAAGGGATAATAACTCTGGATTAAACGAAGATGAAATTGATCATGTAACGGTTTCGCGTCGAGATGAAAATATCAACCGTATGGACGAGTTAATATAAAAAGAATTTCTTTTGGCCAACCGCGTATCGATGCGAAATAAACGACAAAAGGCAGGGTTACGTCTAAAAATACTTGGTACCTAGACACGTACTAAGTATTGCGTCGGAGCGTATTTGTAGTGGTACGCAGATCCTAAAATGTGTCACGTATCCCGAATGAAGTTTTTTTTCTATACGCTGGATACATCCGCGCGAATGCGAAGGACGACGGTGGCAAAGACGTCGGAATTCTTTTGTGGAACGGTAATTCATCGTGAACGAAACGCGAAAAAAAAAAACGAGAGAAAAGACGATGACTATGTGAAATTGAAAGTAAATCCAAAAGGTGAAAATTTTGCCGGCGTTGATACGGAATTTTAATTTGCGTCGAAGTATTTCGTTTTAGGCGAACGATTAATAGTTTAAATTAATTATTTGTCGGTGGAAAAGTGGTCGCTTGAAGGTTTCTTGGTCGCTGGCGTACGCGACGATGATTCTAGACGTCATTACGAAGGTTACACGATTCGTAATCACGTCGATAATTTTGTGCTTAATTCACGAAACACTCGAGATTTTCGACGAAAAAACATCGTTGGTTTTGTGGATATGACGCGTTACTTTTTTTTTTTCAAATTTTAATATCGATTTTTCTTCGTGACTAGCGAGAAAATTGTTCAGCGCTCTATCGTAATTACGGCATTATGTACAATGGCAAATTATCTCAGTTAACTCTCGCCGGTCAACGTGATTAAACGGTGTGGTAAAGAAACTCGTTATTTCAAGAGCATCTCCTCCTCGTGTTTGTACGGATGAGTAGCGAAAAAAAAAATCGAGATTTCAAGAGTTTCGGATGTTGAGCTTGTTATAAACGTCGCGTCTAACGATTATCGATTATTGACAGTACTTGTACTTGAAATGAAATAAAGCGAGGGTGAGGAAATCATGATGAAATGGTACTTGGAACGAAAATTAAAAACGAGTGTTTTGATGTTGGAGTGTTTTTACGTGGTAACGAAGAGCGACGTCGAATGCATACGACGTGTTTCAATTTTCGAACCCCGTTATGAGCCGGAATTGGTAATTTTGCGGTTACGCGGTAATTTTCGAGGATTTATTGGTACGTTTGGCTTCGTAATGAAGCAGCGAAAAGAGAAATTTCGACAAGCTGTCGTCCGAATATCGAATGTTATTACTAGAAATTTGTTTTCATCGTTGGATCCGAAGGAGAGTTACGAAAATGTAATTTTTGTGATTTTTTGTTACAGAATCACGTTTACGAATGGGCTAGAGACCACAGAGTACATCATAAATATACAGAGACAAACGCCGATCCGCATAACGCCAAACGAGGATTTTTCTTCTCGCATATCGGATGGTTATTATGTCGTAAACATCCGGACGTTATCGAAAAAGGAAAAGGAATTGATATGTCCGATCTTGCACAAGATCCCATTGTCGCATTCCAAAAGAAGTACGTAGTTCGTAGAATTCGTCGAGCTTTGAGCCAGGGTTGTCATTTTACATGTAGAATATTATATTCTACATTTTTGTGTGGAATATGTAGAATATCAAATGTATTATGTAAAATGTAAAATAATTTGAAAAGCCATTCTGATTGGCGAATGATAAGAAAATGGTTTTTCGCGGTGCGAAAGTAGGATTGAACTCGTTCTTTTTTGCTGCATGAAATCGTTCAAATGAACATTTTTTTAGTGCTGGTAAATACCGGTGTAAGGGGGTTTGAAAAAATAAATTGTTGGAAATTACATAGACTGAGAGACCATCAGGTGAAGAGAGTTGAAGTTATATAGTCCCCTCTCCAAAGAGACCAGTTTGTTAATCCGTTGCTGCTTACAAGCTCAGCGTAAGCTCAAAGTTGAAGTTTTTAGCGAAATTTTGCATTACATGAATTTTTTTAGAAAAAAATAAAGGTACTAAGAAAATGCATGGAATTTCCATTCCAAATATGTAAAATCAGTGTTGCCATATGCAAAACGCAAAATTTCCCGAAATATTTGAAAAATTTTGAAATATGCTGAGGAATTGTCGATGAAAATATTCGAAATACGATTAAATTTACGAAAGTACGCATTTCCAAGCAAAATACTCGAAATGAAGTAGGACTCGTTTTAAAGAGAATTTTCCGACGACGAAAAATGACTTCATGCTTTTGTAATTGGAACGCTACAAATAAAAGTTCGAAGAAATATCGAGCGCCTTAGTCATCACGAATTATTAATTTAAAAAATATCCCATGGAATCGGAAAGTAGATAGTGAGTTGAAATAAATGATGATTTCAATTGTCAGTTAACGGTTGAATTTTAAAATAAATAAAATTAACGGAATTTTCTCTCATTCGGATGAACCAAAAATTGAGAAATTTTTATAGCAACGTAATTTTCCAATTCGGTGACTTTGGAAAGGAATTGCGAATTAATCGAAACGATTGTGTATTTTATTCAACGAAACGGTTATTTTTATGCTTAGGCGATAAAAATTTCAATGAATTTTCGTCGGAATTTTCCATCATGTGAAATATAATCTATTAATGGAGGATTCATTACTCGTAGATTATGATGATTGAAGTTGAACAAAGGTCCAAGTATAATCGAGCTTTTTACGGTTTAGTGAGAAAGATTATTTTTTTTTTTAATTCTGAACTTTGATTACGCGAGCGATTAACTTTGCGCTATTATCTCGAAATGTTTCATTTTGCACCTTTGTGACTACTATTCTAGTGTTGATTTCATTGATAACGCGCCGATCCTTTCGCACGTGAAGTATTTTCACGTATATTTTTTCATGCCTCATCGGGCGAATGTTGAAATTGAACGAAATAGTTACGATATCGGTGGTCGAATTTGTTATCAGCGTTGTTCACGCGTTTCCGCCATGTTTTGCTGATTCGTCGGTAAACTGAAATGGAATTTTCCTAGGAGTAGGAAAGGTGGAAGGGTAGTTGTATTTATTTTCCCGAATTGAAGGCAATATGCGGGAAGTATCTGTTGAGGGGTTTCGAGAAATGATTTACATACGGTATTTGTATTGTGCAACACTGATATTTGATGTGACTTTTTCATGTCTCGACTGTAGCGCACAAAATCGGAAATCGTCGCGAAAAAACTATACAGAAAAGCGTCACGCGGTTGATGTGGTAAACGTTGTCATGACGCAGTGTCATAGTCAGGAGTGACAAGTGATCATGTCACGGTAGCTTGTCAAGTGACATGATATCATGACACGTCATTGTTATGGTGACGTGACGTGCTTGCAAGTGGCAATATAATTTTTTCGTAGCGCCGTCTATGTCATAGATGATGATGTATTGTCGTAGTGACGTGTCATGGTCAGGAATGACATGTAATCATGTCATGGTAGCTTGTCAAGTGACATGATATCATGATAAGTCATTGTTATGGTAACGTGACATGTTTGCGAGTGGCAATATAATTCTTTCGTGGCGCCATCTATGTCATAGATGATTATTCATTGTCGTAGTGACGTGTCATGGTGAGGAGTGACATGTGATCATGTCATGGTAGCATGTCATGTGACATGATATGATGACGTGGCGTGCTTACGAGTGGCATGTGACATCAAAATATCGTCTTCTGATGAACATCGTTATTATGTTGCTTACTAGGAGTTTCGGATTTTCGAGTTTTTACATTTAATATTCTCGATATTTTATTTTTTAGCTCAATTGCGGAAGTATTAGACGCGACGATGGTTATATTTTGCTTGTTTTCTTTTTCCAGATATTATTTAATTTTGATGCCAATATTCTGTTTCGTGATTCCTACGGTGGTGCCTGTGTATTTATGGGGTGAAAGCTGGCTGAACGCGTGGTTCATCGCGGCCATGTTCCGATACACGTTTACTTTGAATATGACGTGGCTGGTGAATAGCGCCGCTCATATGTGGGGAGATAGACCATACGATAGGTGAGTTGTTTCGGTATGAGCTCCATGCAATGACACATAGTACAATAGTCAAGTAGTACATCATGTGAGATAAGGCTATCGGTAAATTTCAAGCACGTACTGTGTAACGACGAACGATATCGATAATATTAATCATCGCATAGAGAGAGACAGGACGATGAAATATGGAAATAGCACATCCTACGAAATAATTATTACTCACTCTGTTTCACGATGTTATATTTACTCTAGATGGACCACGACAAAGGAATACATATATTTCTCGTTTACAGGTATATTAATCCATCGGAAAACAAAGGCGTATCGGTGATGGCTTTGGGCGAAGGATGGCACAACTACCATCACGTGTTCCCGTGGGACTACAAGACATCGGAATTAGGAGACTACTCGGCCAACACTACAACCGCATTTATAGACTTTTTCGCGAAAATCGGATGGGCTTACGATTTGAAAACCGTATCTCAAGATATGATCAAGAAACGCGCCGAAAGAACCGGAGACGGTAGCCATCCAGTTTGGGGATGGGGTGACAAAGATATTGAAAAGGAAGATATCAGCGAAGCTGTCGTCATTAATAAGAAAGACGACTAAATTACGTACTACGTACTCGTCGAAGATTTAAAACACGTAATTATGCGTGGTAACGTGAGAGTGTGTGCGAATGCTAATGTCGTTAGAAACGATGAAAAAATGAAGTTGATCATTTCTTCTGATTCATCGAAGGTTTTTTTTTTTCATGAAATCGTTAAGCCATCCATTTTAATTTCATTGGAGCAAATTCTTTCGAGGTAATCGTAAGGATAACATTTTTAAACACGTTTGTTAATATTTATTTTTGTAAGTAATACTGTGTGGTAAGAATGTATATTCGGCTTTTCCTCTATTTCTTATTATTTATTTGTTTGTATTTTTCACGTTTTCCCTTCTTTTTACTTCATGTCTTTATTTATTCGATGTTTTTGAAGTTGAAAAAAAAAGTTAAGTTACGATGGATTTAATTATTATAAATAATTAACGTATTATATGTTTATCGAAGTAACCGTATGATTTTTTTATAATTTGGTTGAAAATTTTCGGGTTTGGTGAACGTGGTTGGACCGTTTTCTCGTAAATTTCAGTGTAAACAAAAAAGTATCGAACAATTTACTGTGTTAACGTTTGTACAGGTATAAAATTTTGTTATTAACGATTTTGTATTTTTTAACGAGGCATTATCGGTTTTATTATTCAACACGAATTGGCGCAAAAAAAGGAGATATTTTTAGGTTTTTTTTTTCTTTTCGTATTTGTAATTTAAATGGCTGTGGATTATTTTTTTTAACGCGTCGGGTTGGATAATGTCTTCGTTGGTTGGTTTTTTAAAATCGCGAAATCGGTCATGGAATTTTTTTATTTATGCCGCACTCCGGAATATGAATCGGAATCGGAGAAATTCATAATTTTTATGCAGAGGATGTGGTTTGGACATTTGAAAATTTTAAAGTGATATGAGACTAGTGGTTTCTCGAGTTTTGGTATTTTTAGTATTCCGGGCGCGATGTGCGATTAATTATGTGGCGTGTTAAAACTAGTCACTTTTTTGCATCTTTCATTTTATTAGTCGAAGCGTTAACATTTGTGTGAATAGCGCCGTTTATTCATTGGAAATAAGTACAGCACAACGATTCAGGTCATGAATGTTGTAATTTTCAATTTTTCGCTTGATTGAAATTACTGTTACTAGATTTATAAGTAAATCTCTGAAATGCTATGTTAATATTTTAACCGTAAGATAATTTATGATCTAAATTTACATGTATTTTACAACAGTATAAATAATGATGTAAATAAAGATATTTTTATCTAAGTAGTTGGGTCTTTGCATTTGTGATTTAGTGCTGTGTTCTCAAATGCGAAGTGATTTCAACTTGCTGCGGAATGTCGAATTTTTCTGTGATATATTTTCAAATTAGTGGAGGAGCTCGGTAGCGTTGCGTTATGTGAAAATCGTTAATGTGATGATTTGTGAGAAATTTGATGAGGAACATTTTTAGTTATTATCACTTTTTTTTTAGTTAACCTACATCTTGAGTTATGGACGAAAAAGTGTAAAATCACTCATTTTTGTGAAACGGAGCAAATATATGGTGAAGTTTACTCTTGTTTTTCTCGTCAACTTAACATTCTACGTGAATAATGCTGATAACTCTATGTAGGAAATTTTACGAGGAACATTTTTAGTTACAAATTTTTTCATACACCCACTTTTTCTCTGTTTCTTGGAAGCCACAATATCAAACATCACTCACTTGTCAATCTAAAAGTCGCCATTTTGTAAGCTGCCCTCACCTGATTTTTTCGATTTTCACTTTAATATATTTCTTAGGACTTCCTCAAAAAAAAAACGTTTTTTTAAATCGGCAGGGAGGTGACGTTCCCTTTCATGCGGGCTCAACGACGAAATGGTTCATCATTTCGTGAACATGGTCGAAGGTTTTTATAAACAAGGAAATTAGCGTATACGATGATTTGCTATGAAATCAAGACCTTGAGATGGTCATTCTATCTCAGTTTAATATCGATAAAGTGCTGAAAATCGAGCAACAAAGATAAGACGAGGGGAACAAAACATACGAATTTAATCGATGATAAACATAGAAATAATTTATAAAATTTCTCTACACAAAAATTCTACTACGAATAGTACAATATCTTATCACTAATCCTTTTCGATAACTTGCAAAAGGAACTTGACAAATTATACACTAGAAGAGAATTTTAATCGTATTTCGTTGGAAAATGGATCAAAGTACGAAGTATGATTAATCTATTGTTTAACGGTAATTTTTCATGTACGTGATCGATTGATATCAGCGATCATTTCATTATACGAAGGAACGGTTTGTTCTTGCTGAATACACAACATAATGGGTTTTCCGGTTTTCGTCGATTCATATAAAGCTCGTCTAACTCCGTTCGTATCAACTGTACGGAGATTCGTCACCCATCCCAAAGCGGCAAACACACGTAACATGGCGTTGCAGAATCCGTCCTGGTAATTGCCGTACTCACCTACTTGATAATCCCACGGTACCAAGTAGTGATACTGCGGCCATAAGCTTTTGTTGACTAAAAATATCAAATTTGTGTCCGCCGATCGTCTGGAAAATTCGAACGAATCGGTGAAATTATTTATCACATGTGATAGGAAAAATTACCTGTCGAGTGGGTCTAGACCCCATAGAACGACGGCGCTATTGATTAACCAAGCACAATGAAGCGATATGGCGATTCGTAGAAATCCGGTTACAAATATGGAGACGAGCACAGATTCGCCGAAATATTCCACGGGGATGTTTACAGGTAGAAGTAAACTCAGAATTGGCATTAAAAACCAGTACAACCTGAAACGTGTATGTGCAAGAAATACGGAAAATTCGTGTTTTCGCGAAATTCACGCGTGAACGCGATTCTTACGTTTTTTGCCACATTACTAAGTTATCTTTTTCAACGTCGCTCATGTCGATGTCCTTTTGTATGTGATGTAACCGCGGATGCTTCGTTAGTAATTTACTGCCGATGAACGAGTAAATGAAACCTTTGTTGTGGTTGTATGGATCTTTATCGGTGCCGTGGTATTTATGGTGTATCCTGTGGTCCAGAACCCAATCGTATACAGGACCCTGAATATAGGTTAATTTCATTCGAAGATACATTTTAGCAATTACGTGTCAAGTTATTATTCTACCTGGCAGGTTAATGTATGACCGATGATGAAAAATAATCTCATGAAAATATTGGCTTGGTAGGCGTTGTGACTCCATAATCTATGACAGCCGAGGGAAACCGATAGTGTGGAAAATATTATCAAACTAAGAGCTGAAAAATACGTAGTTATGAGAATTTATTTACATTACTGAAAAAAAGAAAGAAAATCAAGATTGAACTTGTGTTGTCGAAATATGTTATAAGGTGACGTGAGAGGAGAGAAGACCAAGTTGTACAAATAAAATATTCAATTTACTTACTAATAACGATGGTTGAAAAATTGGCTTGCGTGAAAATTAAGAATAAGCCATAGAGGGCTGACATGTGAAGATAGATGAAAAGAAGTACATTTTGCCAAACGACTTCTTTTTTATGGGGAACATTTTCTTGTTCATCTTCCATTTCATCTATAATTTCAATTTCAACTATTATTCCGCAAACCTCTTTTTTTAAGCAATAAATAAAATAGGCCAAATAACATACACTACTTACCGGCAAAGGCCAACGATTTCGTGAAGTGATCAACAGAAAACTAATCTGATTTACTGATCAGCATATTTTCACCTTGTCGAAAAATTACACATATTCGATTGCTTATTAAAATGCATTGACCTTTTTAATGTTTCGTAGCTGAACTAATATCGAAAAGTGTTTTTAGCTGGTAAAACAGACCGCTACTACACTCTAATTTTTATTAGCGTCACCGTCGCTGTTAAAATGTCAGGAAGTTAAGCGAAACTTGTAATGAGAAGCAGTTTTGATCAATTTGCATTATTTAAAATTCATGTAGTTCGGTTTCTTAATCAACTTGAATTTCGATAGAAAACTTTTGCATCATTGATTATTTACTTTATTAATTGAAAAAGCGATTGAAATTTCATATTTGAATTGTTCTTTCCTACATTGTTGGAGTCGGTATGATAGATCTTTCATTGTGTTTATCATATTTCCTCGATGTTGGTCTATTACAGTTGACGACATTGCAAAACAAATTTAATACATCTGTGAATCTGATCTACGAATATTTAATAGTATCAAATTCTATTATCACAAATACCTGGAAATGTAACCAGAAACATGATTTGGGCTTTAAAACAAAATAATTTTCGATTCTTCTTTCCATTACTAGTAGCATAATGGTATTCCTTGAAATTATAATTTTTGAATAAATGTAAATCGACTCTTGCTTCGATAATTACAATTTCATAGAACGTTGGATATTGATAAGCTGAAGTACATTTCACCAGAATGAATTTACCGAAAATTTCAATGTCAATTTCGTATATTTCTAATACGTTCTGTCATTACCTTACCTACAATAATAAAAAATAAAAGAATAAAATACACGAGGTATATAAAAGCTGGACAGAAGGCATATATTACATATTATGTCCGCATGATTGCTTTTCTATTAAATGTGTATTCACAATGACCAACATTGATAAATCATTTAAATATAATAAAGGTATAAATCAATTATCACATTTACGCTTTTTCTATATAGAATTTTGACAATCTATCTACACAATAGTGAATCATCGATCACTTTTTTTTTTCTTCTTAGAACCGCACTTCGCGGAATTTTCCGTAACCGCGACAGCTTCTAGTAATTCAACGCACTTGTCTTTTTTTCTTTTTTTAATTTTCACCTGTTTAATTGACTCTTCAATCACTTCATACGACGGTTCAGACACATTTGTCTTCTTATCACTATCCCGCTTATCAACACATTGGCTAATTTTTTTCGATTTTTTCGATTGTGTTGATTCGCCAGGATCGCTACCATTCAGCTTTTCTTGATGTTGAATACGTTCTAATTTACCATTCAACTGTAATCCATGTCTGGCAGCCCTGAAAGTCAGAATTTAACCTCAAGATACCCTTTAAATACCCCGATACATTTCGCAAATTCGCAATACGAACTTATGAGCGGTACGTCCTCCACAAGCTTTAAATAATTCTTCGTCCGTTAATTCAGCGAACGCTGACGCATCAAAACCTTTCTTTTCATTCGACGAGCCCTTTTAACAAAGAAAATTCAACGAGTTAATTTTTGTAAATCGAATGGAAAAAATGGTAGATTTACCGATGACGAAATATTAGACGCTGCTTGATTATACATTTTCTCCCACCAGCGGTTTTTCGTTTCTTCGCTCAATTTCTCTTGATATCCGATACCCATTTTATTGAATTTTAAATCGCTTTTAATCGGTTTCGAAATACCCGTTTCATCTTTGCCGAGTCCTTTCCCTGATTACACAACAAATATAATTAAAACAAATTAACGATTTCGCGTTCTTTATAAACAAAGGTAATAAAGGAATGAAATCACGATGTTCTGAATTTTGTCGCAGGAATTTCCGACGTTTAGTGTTCAAGTCTACGTGGAAGTATCTTAAATTAGGCGCCATTAATTTTAGATTACTTCGTGATATCTTCATTTATCGTGATTACTTCCTAGTTCCTATACGTATTTGTATGATTCATCGTCGAACTAAATAATAGGAATATAACCAAACGTCCAAACCTTACCTCTTCGGAAAAATACACCACCATAACCCCCCCCCCCACTCTACATTATTTGATGCGTTAAAAGTGGATTAACTGAGCTTTAAAAGTGTATTTTTATTAGTTTTTGAGTTATAAATTTTTCTTGTCAAATTTCCTAAAGGAATCGCTCAACAATTCGGTCACTGTGAGAGTTCTAGTGATAGTTTGAGGAATATATATTTTGCTCGAGGAATCCATCGTATACCACCTTTTGTGGGTTCTGGATGACGCACGATCCATAGTAGTGTTGCCAACCCACAAGAATTTTCTTGAGGTTGCCAGATTTTTCAACACTGTGCAAGAATGTCTCATGATTTCAAAAAATCCCAAGAATTTCCCTCCTTTTCTCCTTTTTTTTCAACATTTTGAAAAATCTCAAGAGAAATCTAGGAAACCTTAAGAAAAATGCTAATTTTTTATAAATAAACAGTATTTCGAAGAAGTTATAAACTTTTTTTTAATGTTTGGATTCAATTATACAGGACTAGACACCCCATTAAATTGCGCAATTCTGCTAGAGTAGCAAATATTTATTTTAAAAATACATGAAAACTGTTTTCACTCGTAACGTCAATACTGTTGAGAAATTTCAAGGGATATTTTGATGTCACGTTGGTAATCGTGTTTTCAAGCCTTTTCAAGCGTCACTTCTCACTGTCGCCATGTTTTTAAATGCCGCATTTCAATTGATGTCAGTCGTATGTGAAGTCACGTCACGTTTGTCAGCCAGTGTCACGTCACGTTTTCTTCACTCGACCTTCACACGATCTCACGCTTGTCATTGTGTGTTAGTCACGTGTGGAGCCACGTTACGTTTGTCGGTCATGTGTCACGTCGCGTTTTCTTCACGTCACTTTCGCATGTTGTCATGTTTTTATTGATGTCAGCCATGTATGAGTTACGTCACGTTTGTCAGTCATGTCTTCTTCACGTTACTTTCACACGATGTCACGTGTTTTAGTCATGTCACGTTTTTAACAAAATCAGTCATGTAAGAGTTACGGCATGTTTGTTCATGTGTCACATCACGTTTTCTTCACGTTACTTTCACATGATGTCACGTTTATCATCGTGTTTTAAAACGTTACGTTCTAATTGATGCTACATAAAATACAAAAACTCAAAACTGTGAACAATGGGTTAAGTAATAAAATACAGAAAAGGCCGATCTCCCACCTATGCTGGCTCCTGATTGGTCGAAACTTTAAAGGCTTTTTTCTCAAATTTCCATTGAGCTTTTTAAATTTTTTAAGAAAACCTGCACATTTACATTTCAGAAGCTTTCTACTAAGGGGTCTTTCATCAAAATTGGTTCCGCAGTTCCTGAAATCTTAAAATGACAAAAAACCGACGTCATTTATTCAAATCGCCAATTCGTGAAAATAAAATAAAACCCGATACAATCGCACTGAAACAAATTTATATTTAATAACAATGTCACAAATTAATTTTCAAATTAATTCAAAACAAAATGACCTCTAAATAAAATAACCAAATTGGTATGTAAACACGCAGTACAATATTAATTATGAATAAAGTTATCTTTTAATAATCAAAAAAGTACAGGTATTTCCATCATATTGAAAAATTTTGTCCCATTTTTTTTTAAATTTATATAATTATACAATACTTATAAATAACATAGGTTCGTAAAAAACCACCTGGTAATTAAACCACTCGAAGTATGTATACAAATTTTTCAAATCCTATGTCGGCATTTTTTTTTACAAATTTCCTAATTTTAGTATTTTTTTGGATCATTTTCTCAACATATTTCATATACAACAATTTTTAATTACAATTTAAATAAGTAACGTGAACCTATAATTAGGAATAAAAAAATTAGGCCTTTTTACAAGTAAAAAGATACTGTATAAACAGAACGACACGTACATTAGTGACACTGTTATGTATACGCACAATCTTCAATTGTTTCGCACAAAGATAACATCGTATTTAACTATAATACACATCAACAGTGGCGTAAACTGAGCTTCTAGAGCTCGTGACAAATTTCCACGTGAGTAATTTAGCATAAAAATTTACACCGCTGTTTAATGCGCGCACGAGACGAGAAAATAATTAAAACGAAAAGCACGACTTCATATGAAGAAAAAATACGTTAATATTAAAACTTAAAATTACACCTTACAGCTACTTCAATATCACATTTTAATTTCATATAAAACACGGTCGAATTCGACGTAATTTACCATATTCGAACCACTCGAACGTCATTATTTCAAATAAACCAAGTACACGATGCATTCTTCATCCGCGTACTCTTTCTGAATAAATTTTTGCAACGTAAAAAAAAAGCGCAAATACGTCTAAGTAGTATCTAAAAAAATCGTTTCATTGCTTTTTACGAATAAGGGAGGAAAAAAATACGGGATTTTGTAGGTGCGTCATACCCAGGAAGTAATTTACCTCCACCAACCATTAAATTACATTAAAATAAGCAAGACTAGAAATCCGATTGAAATATCCGCAAAAACAAGTAAAGAGTAACCTAGTTGGATACGCGAACAAAACCAAAGCTACATACACGTTTTAATTTACAAAAAAACAAATGCTTCGATGAAGCCAGTACATACCAAGTTTTAGAAAACTGGTTACTCTTCTTTGAAAATTTCAAATTTTTTCCAAACAACGACAGAGTAATATATGAGAACCACAAATACAAATGTACATTCAAATTAAAAAAAAAAAAAAAAACTCAACAGGAAAAAGTAATAAATTAATAAAAATAAATTACATAAGAGAAATTACACGAATTGAAAAAAAAAAAGCGCGCTACGTCGTTCGTTATGAATCCACGTTCGCGAATCGAACATCCCATGAAGTCATGCTTTTCTTTAAACAGAGAAAGTTAAATAAAATGGTAAGAAAATTACTCTATCATACAAAAATTACTTCAAAAACATGAAATAAATTACAATAACGCTTAATTTATTTATTTTATCACAATATATCAAGGAATCAGACACGAATATGAGAAATTGAAAATCAATACAGTAAAATAACGGATTCGGTACGACTTTTCGATCTTAAAACTAAACGCTTCGAAACGTGTACACGCGAGAACGACTGTGATACAAAAACCGCGTTGTTTCGGTCAGCGCCGAAAAACATTTTCCACGATAATGAAAAAAATCACACGATGACCAAAAAATTCTTCACGACGATAATGCTCGTTGCTGGGATACGAGCCCGGGCTACGTATTAAACACAAACGTACGTATTAGTTCGCCTGGAACTACGAAATCTCCGGTAACTGATTCGTACGATATTTCAAATAATTCTAATTAAACGTAAAACGAAAAGAGAAATAAACCCAGAACTACCTTGACGAATAATCGCCGATGACGAAACGAGGAGAAAACGAGAGAGAGAAGGGGGGAAGAAAGGAAAAATTATATAAAAATACAAAAAAAAATACGTTTTCCAAAAAAATATTAAAAAAGAGAATTTCCTTAATACTATCTAAAGGTAGTCTTTATAACCATTATGCGAATTCGCATTCCCGTAGGCGAATTTCTTGGACGTATGTTCGTGATCCGATTCGCGTTCCCGTTTGCGCGACGATTTCAACATATCTTTGCTAATCTTCAGCTTGAAATCGTTACTGGTGCCTTCGTCGGTGGCGGCGGGGGGTATGATTTGGTCTTTGTTGATTTTAATCTTCAACTTCATAGGTATATCGACTAATTTCTCTTTCGGTATGGTTATCTTGATAGGACCGGGTTCCTTGATAAGCTCTTTCTCTCTGCTATGCTCCTTGCGATGCCTGTGCTTCTCTTCTTTATGGCGTTTCTTCTCCTTATGACGTTTCTCCTTATCGTGTCTTTTGTCCTTTTCTTTATGCTTTTTCTTCTTCTTGTGCGTATGCGACGAGCACTCGCCGGCGTCGGTTTTATCGTGTCCGGCGTGCTCGTCGCCGATAGGTACTAGAAGTTGACTAATGGCAGTGGTAGATTTAGAGTATTCGCCTTGCTCGAGCTTACTCTCGCATGGGTCTTCTTTGACGGCGACGTTGGGCGGCGCGACGCCAACGCCGTTTTTCTTCTCTTTGACGTCGCCGGAGACGGAGGACGGCACGACGACGACGTTCTTCCGGAATATATCTTCGTAACCGGCCACCGTTTCTACTTTCTTGATAACGGGTATAAGCTCGGAATCGGGTATACCGGCGCGATACTGTCGGCTTTTCTTGGTCGGCGTGACGGGCTCGGATTTAATCAAATCCGGCAGCGTTGGTTCGACGACCGGCGACTTAATGCTGTCGTGTCCGACCGGCGAGGGGCTAAATATAGAGTGATTTTTGGGTTTGGTCAGGCTGTTCATAGGGTCTACGGCGGAATCGGCCGCCACGAATGGTTTGACGTCTTCGGACGGTTCGGTTTTCACGGCGCGTTTTTCATTCTGTATGGCCACCTCTTTGACGACGTTCGATATGATGTCGGAATGCGAGCTGGTGACGAATCTGGGGCCATCTTGATGTACGCCGTTATCCTTCTTGTACGTGTTTTTGGCGGCGTGTTGGTAATTCGACAACGACGCTACGGCCGCCGCTGTGGCATGATACGCGGGTTCTTGCTTCTGGTAGACGTCCTGTTTCGCCGGGAAACCGGCCTCTTTACTCGGTACAGGTTCTTGTTTGATTTCAACCTTACGTTGATCCGGGCGCGGGATTTCTTTCTGTAACACGTGCGCGGCGGCGTGATTAACCCCTTGGTTTACCTTGGGCTTGGCGACGTTATGCGTTGGGGCGGAGGCGCCTTTGTGAGCGTGATGCGACCCGGACATCTGCGCCTGGTGGTGCATCTGTTGGCGTAGCTGCTGCGACGAAGATACGTGAGCGGAATTACCGCGAATTGGCTGAGACGAGGTGGAAATCGCGGCGTTGACGCCGTTCAGCGAACTCGCCGACGACGTCGGCTTCGCGGCCGGCTGGAAACTATGATGGGTCGAGAACGCCGCCGGGTTCTTCTTATCACCGAACGACACGCGACTCGGTCCCGGTAAGTTTTGATTGTCGGGTTGTTTCGGGTGGTGCGACGTCGACGCCACGCCATGACTCGCCGTACCGGAGGATGACTGACCGTTGGCGTTTTGCTTGCGTGCATCGCCGTCGAACGGGTAACTAGGTAGGGAACTCTGGCTGCTAAGGGATTCCTGCGAGTTTTGTATTTTCTTTTTCAGTCTGGACGGACATTTTTCGTAAATGACCAAAAATTCGTTGGTCATTTGCTCCAATAATTCTTGCGTTACGCTATCGTCGATGTACGAGTACCACGTAAGATTCTCCTTGCTTTTAGGTATCTGCCAATTGGACCATTTGCAGACTAGATGTATACAGAAGCACGCCACCGCTGTGGGCTTATATTGTAAACACATGGTCGTCAAATAAAGGCTATTCGACGCCATGAAATACGACGTCTGCGAGATATCCTTGCTGGCGTTGATCAGATGGCAGAATCTAATGATGCACGAATGCGGATGCTCGATGGCTACGTCGAAACCTAACGTCTGCAGGAGGATGTTCTCATTCATGACGAGCTCCTGCGCCTGCTCCATGTACATTTCCGATTTGCGATCCGCGTTCGTTTGATTTTTCTGCAAACATAACTGCGACACTTTGATGATATGCTCGAGTTTACGCGGCTGCTCTTCGACTTTGGCCGCCAGAAATAACGCCGCCGTCGAGATCGCGTTACGGTGGAAATGCGTAAACGAATGAAACACGTAAAATCGGTGCATATAAACGATGGCCGTATTTATGCAGAGTTGCGTTACTTGCAGACGTAGCCCCATATCGCGGATGAAACTGGCCGCCTGCTGCCGATGCATCATCTCTTTATCCGCGTCTATACCCCATTTCCGGCTAGGTGAATTTTCCAGGTACTCTTTCGTAAAATACCATCGTTCGTCTGACATTTTGACTTCATCAATGACACTGGTATCGTTACGAACACGTTCATATGAGCGTACGATTCGATTGCCTTCAATATTCCCGCATCTTTATTCTGAAAAAATCACATAAAATAATTACCATCCGTCCAAATCATACGTCATATTAAACCTAAAGTACTTTCTAATCGATACGTCATCAAGACATGAATTCGTAAAGTACGCGTCCATTTCCGACATACGAAGGATGTTAAACGCGAAAAACATCCGTTAAAATTTCTCAAGCTCAACGATTCGTAAATCGTTTCAATATTATAGTTTTGTTGTAATGCGTAGTATATTTTAGAATACAAATACCTTCGTAAATATCGATAAAAACGCGTTTTCCGCAAATCGTGAAAAAAAATTCGACAAAAAAAACCACACGTGATAAACATGGCACTTCACTCGAAATTCGTCTTTTACGAAAATTCATTTCGATTTTCATACCGTAAATTAATCCTCAGATCGAGCTCACTCTATAGAAAACACGATTGCATTTTTTCAGTGATGGAAGAACGCACAAAAAACGTTCTCGTTCGCGAACGTTCTCGATAGGAAATTTTACATAAAATTCAATGCATTGAATCACAGGTTTCTACCTCAAAAACTCACCGAGATATATGATTTTAAAGTTCAGATTTACTATTTTCAATTGAGAAATTGAAGGAAATTCAAAGAACGAAAAACGTTCTTCTTCAAAAAATCATTTCTCAAGTTCTCGTTCGTTCTTAATTCTTCGTTCTTCGCGTTTCAAGTTCTCGTTCTTGTTCGTTCCCAAATTTTTTTTTGGGTTTTCGTTTATCGTTTTCAACAGAAATATCGATTATTTGCGTTTTTCGATCCCGTTCCTGTTCGTTCTTCCATAACTGCATTTTCTCCATTATTCTCGACGCATCGTCGATAATTCGTCTTAATAGATTAAAATACGTTCGGCACACAGATAATTCAGCAGATGTATCAAAAATATTCCACATGAAAAAAGAGAATTCTCAGATGCAATGTACGAGCGGCGTTTCATAAGTAAGCTCACACCACTTCTCAAATCGCTCAATGAAGAGATAGAAATTTGAAACAAAAAAAATTAGGTTCCTGAAGAAATTCTCTATTTTTCTACACAATCTACAGTGTGTTCCGCGGTAGAAGTAAGCCCTTCAACGCAGAAACTCAGCAACATGAACAAGTCTATGTATGTACATCTGCTGCTGGAGAACGAACACTGTGACCTTACTTATGAAACGCCCCTCGTAATGTATACGTTCATTATGAAGGCACATTATCGCCAGGCATAGAGTAAATTCGGATCACTTCTTGTTCATAAATTACAATGAACCAGTGTTTGACTCGTAATCACCAAGGTTTCCATAAAATCCATATCGTCGATGAGAAAACTTCATTTTGTAGGTTTTCGATCTCTTGAAAATATAGAAAACCGATTAGAGTGATATAGGCATAACTTCTTCGCAGCTAGTCACCGAAAATGTTCCGTCGATGGTTCTCAAATTCGGATACAAATATTCATGGAAGTTGTTAATTCTGCTATGTCTCAATCGTACGTTTCACATCAGCCAAATGTCTTCATCAAATTAATTAAACATGTGATATGCTCACGCTTGTTATACGATCGTTAAAACTCATCATTTACAGTGCGAAGTTTCATTCAAGGCTTCGCATTTCTTCGGTGTCTGATGTAATTTCAAGACAATTCTCACGGTTGTTGTCCACTTCGAGACAAACTATAATCATCAATATCTTCGTTACGTTTCCTCGTTGAGTAAAATCTTCAGTATCGAATTAAAATTGCCGACGGTAATGTGACAAAATAAAATCAAAATACAAGTAACAATTAAAACTACAAATTCGCTGATTCGTTTGAACGATGATCGCGTTGGATTAGAATGACATCTCCGTGTTTGATGAAATGTCACCTGTAACAATGTAGCTAATTAGTGTGATACGGCATCATTAGCCAACGTAACATGCGCCTTTGAAACCATAACAAATAGCAAGATTAATTTTTAATAAAATATATTACACTCACTTTACTACCGTTGATTTTCACTGGTTGCTCGTTTCGTCAGGTGAAATCCATTCTGTGTTTTTTGCGCGCTTATTTCGTTTTATAGTAATAACACAAATCTTTAAAAAATTAGTAATTAATACCTGCGAAAAACACGAGAAATTTTGAAAATGCACGTAAATAGTTGACATTTTATCGTTTTCAATACCCACTAAAATTATTAAAAATAGAAAAATCCCATTTCAAACCTTTCCTATGAGAAGATAAAAAAGTAAAATGAACTTGAAATTTAGTTTCACGTATATTTCTATAAATATCCAATACATTTTTTTTTTTGGAATTCAGCGTTGAATACAAGTCTTCAAATTGGTCAAATTTTGAAAAATAAAACCGATTAAAACCTTTTCATAAAACAATTAGGTGATGATTCAAATCACACTATTAGGACTTGAAATGTCATCATTTTTTTTCAGCGCGTGAGTTTCAAAAGTGCTATACAGATTGCTTATAAAAGTATACACGTTTGTCAGATATTAATACTCCGGTCAAGTTGTGTACAACACCATCGCAGATAAATTCTGAAAATGAAGCTAATCTTCTTTCCTAATATCTTGAGATAGTTAACTAGAAATAAAAAATCAAATACATGATTCTATCCCTGTAAGTAATAATTCTGTATACGCACTTACTCAACAAACAGGACTGACTTGATGAAGTTCTGTTCGCAACCGCAAACTTATAATCATCACAAACTAATAATTGTTTCACACGTAAAATTTGTGTGAAAATATCTTCAAAGCGGAGAAACAAAACATAAGAATGAATATTTTCAACATAAACGATATTCAACGCGCGTTAACATAAGTCATACATACAATCGGCGATGACAGTGATAATGCCATTGTTATCAGGTGCATAGAAACGATATAATCGAAGATTTAATACATTTTGGCGACTTTTTCTCTCAATTTTTCATTTAGTAATAATCTCCCATCTTCAGAGAACCAATTCAACATACCAGTGTAATAGCGAAAAAGGCAAAATTAACGAGGGGCACTAAGTATATTTGTAAATTTCAATTTTCAAAGGCGTACGAGATATGCAATACTAAATTAGGATTTGAACTTCCAAGAAACGTTTCTGGTGCGACAACGAGGAGATGAAAAGAATAACTAATCGGTAATACTGTACCCTCGATTTTGATAAGTGCGATTATACAAGTTTACCCTACATCGGATATCGAACCAGATCGAATATCCCAACCCTAACGAGAAATAATTCTGGAAACGATACAATATCGATGTATAAGTCAAATGGAAATGAACGAGAATAAATGTACAATTTAAATAGGGCAGCGATTTTCCATGAACGTATAATCACTATCATCTCCATTACGGCTAATCTTTATCAAAGACGGATATGAAATAGCAATAGAAACAAATGCAGAGCATTCTGCATCTGATTTCTTTCTTTTACGTGATCATTTTCGGTTCGAGAAGAATGATAATTACTTAAAATATCTTCAAGATCAATTTGGTACGTAAATTGTATGTAAAGCAAATATTTTACCTTCTTTCCATCCGTATTTTCTTAGTATTTTCTCAGCGTAATCCATGTTGTGAGATGAATTAAGCAACAAAGAAACTTGCGATGAAGAAAAATAATATTAATCTGAACAATGTTAATTTTAGAAATTATTTTAAACTTTAATACTAAAACAAAACCAAGAGCAAAACACGATTTTCAATTCATCGTTGAATAACATGATGATGTAATAACATTGAAAAAGGCAAGGCCATCGCCATTGGAGTTGGTTGCAAAATGCAACCTACCTAAACCAGAGTGCGTCATTGTAGGTAATAGGTTGGATAATAAACGAGTTTTATTTTTTGATTTTTCATTTTTTCCCCCAAAATAAATAAATTTTATTAGTCAAAGATTAGCATACTACACTTGAAAATCAGGAAAATGAAATAATCATTTATTAATCGTTGAAATTATTGTTTTAATGTTGTTCAATTTGTCGTTTCTATTTGCTGTCATTTGACACTGTAGTCATTACTGAAATAGCAATAGAGCACTTCTCTTGGTGAAATTGAAAACGAAAATGCCATTACTTTGCGCTTCTTTATTCGTCTGTGTTTTTACTAATTTTAAGTCTGTGAGTCTTGAGGCAGAGTGAGGTTGAGGTCTATAAGCTGTGAGGACAGGTCTGGGATTGAACTCAATTGATGAGCCTAGAAAAAATTTTCAATATTTAATGGCTTGAAGTATCTTGAAAGGATATTTACCCTCTTATTTTTACTTTTGAGGTTATAGTTTTGCATAAATTAAATTTCCGTTCAACGAAAAAATTCAAGGGTCAAAAGTTGTTAAGAGTTGTAACTTCAAAATTCAAGATTTGGATATACTTAAATATGTAGGGTTTCTACTAATAACTAATCAGTTACTTTTCTGTTCAAAAATTAGTTTTTAAAAGTTGCATTCTGTCAAAATGATTAATAAAAATACTGCGAATAAAAACACTTCTCAATTAGAATATCACTTCATTGTAGCAAAAAATGCGCTGAAAAAATTATCATACCCATTCAAGTTTTCACGTGATTTTTCGTTCAACTTGAAAGCTGATCGTGAGAATTCATTACACACTCCGCAATTCGTTAAGAGCAATATGTTATAATGAAATTTCAATTTTTTGTAATAGGTAACAAATCGAAATCCAATGACAGAATTATGACACATATACAAACATGAGTAAAATAAATGTTTATTATTCACTCCCGTTCTAAAAATTTAGTAAAAAATACATTAACGATTACAATCTGCGACCACGTCTACCTCCTTTCCTTCGGGTAGCATCAGAAGGAATTGGTGTTACGTCTTCAATTCGTCCAATATGCATTCCGGATCTGGCTAAAGCTCTCAGAGCAGATTGAGCTCCTGGACCTGGCGTTTTCGTTTTATTTCCACCGGTAGCTCTCAATTTGATGTGCAATGCAGTGATTCCTACTGCTCTACATTTCTCGGCAACATCCTAATGATAAATATACGTAGGTTAGTTACAGAATGAAATTAATACTAAAAGCAGTAATGTAATAAATGGCCTGTACCTGTGCAGCCAACATAGCAGCATAGGGAGAAGCTTCATCTCTGTCAGCTTTTACTTTCATACCACCGGTAACACGAGCAATCGTTTCTCTGAAAAAGATACATAACTTACATGCATATTGACATCTCGGTTGAGGTATAATAAAAGGTGAGCTGTTACCTCCCCGATAAATCGGTGACATGGACGAAAGTATCGTTAAAGCTAGCGAATATATGTGCGACACCGAATACGTCCTCTCCGTCTTTAACTTGGGGGCCCAAAGCTACTTGAACTTGTTCTTGCTGTTGTTTTCCTTTTCGTGGCGCCATGTTGACGTTTTCTACAAATTTATAGAACGAGAAATAATGAAGCACAGAAAATACAAGGTTGAATTATAAAGCTAAATATTTACCTTAAAACGCTTAATTTCCGTACATAAAAATTGAAATTTAGAACACGTTGAACGAACTAACTTCGGCGATAATTTTATTTGTGATGATGCTTGGTTTTTGACTTTCAGCCGAATACTTTTCTGTAAGTTGTGTTTTTGTGCAGAGTTTGGTGCAGTGGATTTATTCTTGTATGTTGTTACGAAAATGTAGTAATTTCAGGTAATTTTGGTAATTCAAGCATTGACGAAATATAAATTTTGGTATTTACTTGTATTTACTTATGTTTTTTCGATTTTTCACTCAAATGTTTTTGTATGGTAGATAGCTGAAGGGGGCTCAAGAGGAAAACTGATAATCATTCTGATAAGAAAATTTAAGAAATCGAAACTTGGGATTTTTAAGTTGATGTTATTATGTTTAAAAAATATGGAAACATCCTCTTGCGAAAACGAAGACTTTGACGAAACCAATCTTACTCATGAAGAACTTAGAAAAGTCACGAAGTCTGCGTTAAATGAGTTATTGAAAACTAATCATGTCGTCCGGGATTTACCTCAAGATGTTACCTTGGAAGAAGTTGAAGCTCAAATTGCGGTTTTTCATGGTCGTTCTATGACTGTATTTATTGTAAGGGATGGTGATATAATTTCTGTTGTGGTGAGTAAATTTTAAATGACGATAAACGTATATTTCCTTTGATGTCACCGGTACATTTTCGTTCAATAATTTATTTTTCATACTTCAATTAGTTCCTCATTAATTTGGTGTTATTTCATCATTATTTTCAACTTATTTTCAGGTTAAACAAAACAATTCCACCGTTTCCGATCTAAAGCGAGCTTTTCAAAGAGCCATGACTTTAAAACTAAGAAGAGAAAATGAGAAATGTAAAATTAGTTGGAAACACGTTTGGCGTGTGTATGTCCTATCTTGTAATGGTGTTAAATTGGATTTTGACAATAAGTTATTGAAAGATTATGGAGTTGGTAATAAATCGAAAGTTATATTTCAACCCAAAATCAAGGAAAAACGTAAATCCTACGGAAGGAGTTGATTCATCTGAGTTAAAAGGTAATTATTAAAAGTTTCACGTGTTTAATTGATTTCTTTATTTTTCAATAAATTAATAAGTATCACAATGCATCACATTACAATATAAATAAATTGATTTTCAGTCTATTCCGTTGAAAATAAGCGAACTGTCCATAAATTGCTCAACTCTCCTCGTGAGGTTCATGATTGGTGGAAAGTTTTCCTCTATTGCGAATGACTTCTTCTACCAATTCTTTGGAAGGTGTTCTCAAATCGTATGCCCAACCTATCTTGGCGAAAAAATCCAACCATAACGTAGTTACATTCATCATGTATTGTCCTAATTCAGCTGCTCTGTAATCCCATGGAAATACATGATGATAATTGTGAAAACCTTCTCCCATTGCCATTATGCAAACTGCCAAATTTTCGGTAGGTTTAATGGACCTTTTAGAAACATGTCATTAAATGTATGTTAGTGATATTTCAGTTTATCATAAAGTCATTTTCGCCTACTTATCGTAAGGTTTTGTTCCCCATTTGTGAGCTAAACTGTTCACAGACCAAGTAAAATTCAAGTTTATAACGTATCGAATGAACACTTGCGAACAAAATGCTATCCTCCATGACTCATTCCAAACATAATATGGTATTAATACTGGTAGTATGAAACAACATACAATTTTGAAGTATAAGAAGTACCTTAAAATTAAGTTTAGATTAGCACTTGATTTTTTAAAAATAAGTAATTAAAATATTTGTACTTCGTGTGAAAACTTATTAACGGGTCATTGCGTATATCACTCATGTCAACTGTTTTTCCTTTTATAGTTACATCAGGATGTTTTTTCATCATCAACCAGCCAACGTGTGAAAAGAAAAGTCCTCTATTGGAATTATGAGGATCAGCATCCGTTTCGCTGAATTTATGATGTACCCGATGATCTCTAACCCATTCATGTACGTCATTCTAGTAATCAAGAAAAAAGTCTCAATCTTGATAAAATCGATAAATTTTCGTAGTAATTAACGTACTTGACCAGCTACTGTGTAACAAAAAAGTAATAAAATCTTGAGCGGTAATTTAGCCTTGTACGATCGATGAGCCCACAGCCTATGAACTCCTGCTGTTATGCCGAAACCACCAACTCCGCCGACAAACATTCCTACATCATATTTCTTATTCAGCAGAAAGTAGTTTTTTTCGATATTTCTACTAATCACGAAGTACGCTTACCCCAAAAAATAGTCAACAATTTGGCTTGTGCCACGTATTTAATAAATGTGATGGCGGCTATCAAATGGAATAGAGTAATGAAAAAAACGTTCAACCAAAGAATTTTTTGATGATCTGGTTTTTTAATATGTGCCTCCTTATTTTCATCTTTTCTTTTTTCCGCATTTTTTGGTTTTTCTGGATTATTCCATGGATCAGTTCTGGTTTTATCGATATTTTTGGCTAGAATTTTTTATTGATAAGAATGCACTTTGCAGTTAATAAATGAATGAAAAAATTCAGTAAAATTACCTTTCACTAGATGCCAAGCTGGATTGAAAAAACTCATTTTTGTAAAACCGTAACTAAATTCGCAAATTAAACTACACTTCAAAACAACATTTTATATCAATCAATATTGAGGTAATACCGCTCTACCTTGTTGCACTTTTTTGAATGCCTATTTAACGATTTGCACGTTCAATTAATAAATTTTTGGCACATTTGGTAATCGTATGGTAATTACGCGTGATAGCGAAAGTGTATTAATAACCCATATTTTCCTCGTAAGTTTTAGAAGAGTAAAGAGGTGAAGTAAATCGTATTGTTTGAGTGTTTATGGTATGTAATTGGATTATTAGAACATGAATGCTTCCTCAATTCGTGGAAAAGTTTTACATGAGAAAATAATTTGGGAGTTGATAGTTCTGTGATTTTTACATTTTTTAAGGTTAGTAGCCCATAAATTAAATCACTAGATTATTGATTTGTTAATTTGTATCTTGATGGTAATATGTATTATTTCACTAAACATTGAAAATTCGTGTATAACTGAAGAGAAAAATTGTTAATAAAGAAATGTCATCACTTTTTGTTTTATTACATTTTGTTTGATATGTATACACGATTTGAGATTTATTCGACGGTATAAGCAATAATTTCACGTCTAATCAACTGTGAATTTTTGACTCATTGGCATATTCAATTGGAACTTCGGGAATGTGACTGCCGTCGCCATATTTATCTATTGTATTTTTAATCAATTCCGAGGAAGGTTCTTTTACGTCGTAAACCCAGCCAATTTTTTGAAACCAATTGAGTAACTTTGTCGTGAAATTGAATTTGTTACCCAATTCTGCAGCTTTGTAGTCCCACGGAAATACGTGGTGGTAGTTATGCCAGCCTTCTCCAAGAGCAATCAACGCCACTCCGATATTTTCGGCTGGTCCTATTCTCCTGGAAACCACAACGATGAAATATAATTATTGTAATTGAATATTGAGTAACAACTTTATCAAAATATCTGCTGGCATTACTTATCATAAGGTCTTTGGCCCCAGATATGAGCAAAGCTGTTGACTGACCAAGTCATGTTTAAAACAGCCATATAACGTACGAGAATTTGCGATCCAGCGGCATGTAACCAGGTTTCATTCCAACAGTAGACTGGGATTATTGTTGGTAAAACAAAACAGAATAATATTTTAAAAAGTAGAAAATTCCTGAAAAAATAGTCATTTTAAATTAAACTAGATCTTTCATTCTAACGATTAACACGAATAATTCTCCGCACTTTTTATAAAAAGCTAGAAGCGGATCATTGCTGATATCACTCATATCCACAGTTCTTCCTTTTCCAAGAACTTCTGGATGTTTTTTTTGCATAAGCCAACCTACATGCGAGAAAAAAAATCCTCTTCTGGAATTATGCGGATCAGCATCAGTTTCACTATATTTATGATGTACCCGGTGATCTCTAACCCAATCATATAAAGAATTCTGTGAAAATTTGTTTTAAATAATTTTCTTCGTGAAATATTGCAAAAGATGGCGTTATTCGGTTTAGTAGATGCTTACCATTCCTGCCGCTGAATATAAAACTAATAGTATTATTTGTAATGGCAATTTTGCTTTATATGATTTATGAGTCCATAGCCTATGAGCTCCAGCAGTTACCCCAAAACCAGCACCGATTCCGACGATAAATCCTGGTTCAATGATTGTAATCGTAATAATATTCCAAATTATCTTAAATCTGTCTTAGTGGTATACTACAAATAATTTTCACCTTTAAATACTCACCCCAAACTATTGTCAAAAATTTAACATGAAGTATATAGGCAAAAAATGCATATAAAGATGAAACATGAAGTAATATAATTGAAATGGTATTCAACCATATTATAGGCTGTTGAGTAAATCTTGTTGAAAATGAATTACGATATTTTTCACGATTATATTTTTTCATTTTTTCATCCATATGGTTGTCGCTTTCAACTGGTGAATATTCTTCCTGACCAGGAGGCATTTTGAAAATTGGAGCTTAAAAGCAAATCAATATTTGTAATTATAATTTAAAAGACAATTGAAACACATCACCAAAAAATTTCCCAATTGTATTTTTAATTGATAAAAAGTGGGTGCGAAGAAGTAAAGATAAAATTTATGACTACCAGATATTTAAAAAACTAGCTACTTTAATTGTAATAAAAGTAAATGTCACTTACAATACATGTCCTGAGAAACATGTTCAATCAACTTTGTGGTTATTTCCCAATGAATAATTTTAAACAAGTAGGTACTTAATTTGTACATAATGGACATTGGTATTAAAATTAATCGCTAATACATTTATTTCTAAAACAAAAAATTATATTTTTGAAATTTTCGGTTCAACTAAATAAATATAATATAAATGTCTTAGTAATCAACACCGACATTCGATTTTTTCTATTTCAGCGTTTGTTGCAAGGTTATTACTGATGGAAAAAAATATAAAATTTTTATAACTCTTCATTTTGTTTTAATTCACTTCCAGAAAGAAATCAGGTATATAAAATTTGAATGAAAATTTTAATGTTGAAGAATAAACATTTCCATTTATGCAAATATGTGGTAATTACAAAGCTAAAGTAAAATTAAATAAATAAAAATTTCAGTAGTTGACAAGTATGAATTACCTAAAAATTTGGTCATAAATTAGTTCCAGAAAAAATACCGATATTGTAGAAAAATGTGCATTTTATGACGAGATGATTATCTAGAGATAATTGACTGTTTGCAAAATCAAGCTTTCGAGTAGATTATTTTCCATGTATTTCGATTTCGCCAACGCAAATCCGAAGGAAAAGATTGAATTTTCAATGTATTTTTTATCAACGTACGTCGAGTCACTCACAAGATTTAATTGATTGGAAATTTACACGACTTTTCTCAAACTACGATTTTAAGTTGAAGAATTATGATAAAAAAATTGTACATTTTGTCAATGTTAATTGTTTCTTATAAAAAGAAACCTTTGAAAAGTTTTAGTCTTTTAGTTTTTGGGTAAAATTCAATTAATGTATTTCAATGCTTAATTTGAAAATAAATTGTTCGGTACTTACTTAAAACAAAAATAAATCACTAATGTTAAAAGAAAAATTGTAATAGGAAAATTTCACACAATTCTCACATAGGAAATGATCAACGATATAACTTCGTATAAATGTTATACGAATTTGGAGTTCGTTCAACATCAATTAATAATTTCATACGCATTTTTTATCTTATACAATTTATAAAAGGTCCGGTTACCAATTGGCGCTCATGATAAAAAAAACACGGTACGTAAAATCAATTTAATTGGAGAAAAACTTGTCCACAATCACCCGTTCACTACAACACTGTTATATTCCGGCCAAAAATTTTATTGTTTAATCATTAAAAATTAATCAATTATGCGGGCACTTTGTAATATTCACGCTACGAAAAATAACCAAGAGTATAACGGCAAAAAATTTTCAACATGGCATTTATAAAATGCTTATTATTCAAAGGCGATCAGTTACTACGAAATACTTACTTCCGATTCGTTTCTCACATTGCGACTGGTGCGAAGTAATAACAAATTTGTTAGTTTTCGATCCAAGGTGTTAAAAATATTTGCTGATAAAAATCCATCAATATTTGTTAGAATGGTTATCTTAATATCTTGGACATATTGTGGTTAATCTGATGAAATTTCTATTCATGACTAAGTTTTTAGATTTTGTAAACATTTCGGTCTGGTAAAGGTCCGTTTGTTGTTTAAATAAATGAACGAAATTTTAAAAAAGGTGATGTAAAGTATCACTGGAGTAGAGCAAACGAAAACTGATAACAGCATTTATTTTTGTTTCAGAGTGTCGTTGCGATGAAAAACTGTGCTTGAGGAAATTCAGACTAATTTACTTTCTATCTTTTTTGGTTTTGATTAACAATTGTATCAAATTGCTTTGGTACGATGTAGACATACTACGTGGTACCAGTTAATCATGGTTTTATTTTCATTCACGATCGCATAGAATGTTGAGTGATCTAGATACTGACTACTCTTGAGCATAAGTTTCTACAAAAACTTCAGTCGTACTCTACCTACATGAATTTCTTGTATTTGAATACAATATCTGAAAAACGCGTATCTAACTTGATCTATGACTTCTGTTTCGAGTTGAAACAACGTGGAAAAGTACGAAATGAAAAAAGTCTACCGGTAGTTTAGGTAGTTTATTGAATGTCAAGTTCAAAATAGCAATCACAAGATGATAATTTTCTCGATCAACTAAAAAGTTGATAAAGTTGCATCTGTGAACTTCTGCAGGAGTAAAAGATTTTCTAAAAATTTTCGATATCGAATATCTGTTTCGAGTTTGTTAATTAGTATAGCTATATGAATTTTCGTTCAGCGGTGACATTATCAAAAATCTTGCACAAGAAATAAGAAACTTCCCGGAAATTTAGAACTTCGGAGATATTGCAGTTATCTGCGATATTCTTGCACGTAGTGAACTACAACGTCAACGTGTAGGAACCTAATTACTTACAACGATGTGTAAAGCAGACATTCAGTGAAATTTTATTACGTTCATATGTAAATTAATACGAACATCACTTTTAACGTGTTCTCGCGAAACTGACATAATGTTTGATTTCAAGAGAACGTGAATAATGCTGTGCGATACAAGTAGAACCCATAAGAAGGAAGTACCTATTTGAAGGTATCATTATCGGTGATTTAAACACTACGAAATTTTCGGAAATACAATCAACACATGCAATAACGAACGATGAAAATTACAAAATGATACATTTATTGTACCGTTTTTATTCAAAACAATAATATAAAAATATTTTAACAATAATTAAAAATTTCAAAAATAAAAAATAGGTAAATAAATAAACTAAAATTATGAAAAAAAAAACTTTGTCATCTGAGTGATTGATGAAAACGTAATATACCTAATATATTCGGGTTTCATAACACAACCATTTTTCGTAAGAACTAATCATATTTTATAAATGAAAAACTTTAAATTATTCAGACTTTTGTTTTTCGCTTAGCTCTTCGTAAGGCACTTCATGCACATGACTTCCGTCTCCGTATTTCTCCATTGTCTTTTGCACTAATTCTTTGGAAGGTGTTTTCATATCATAAGCCCATCCTATTTTCGCGAAGAAATCTATCCACATAGTAGTGATGTTAAATTTATAGTCGCCTAATTCGGCCGCTTTGTAATCCCAAGGAAAAACATGATGATAGTTATGCCAACCTTCTCCCATTGCTACAATAGCTACGCCGATATTCTCCGCTGGCATGATTCGTCTGTGAAGATAACGAAAAAAGAAAATCTTATTAAATTGTTGAATTTACAAGAACCAAACGTGCAAATAATTTTTTGTTAATTTGACATTATGTAACTCTTGTTTACGTTTATTATCGCGATTATCGTTGAATTTTCACGTCCTTGTCAAGTATTTATTCTATTAGTACCTACTGACGTTCAATGTAAAGAATACTTATAAAATTTTTACTCGATTGGTATTTCCAATGAAATGTTCTTTGTTTATTTTAATTTTTTAATATATGCAAGCACGTAGACTTCTTTTCAAATATATGACTTGCAGGATTTAAGGTACGCGTATTAGACGAATAACATTACGCGAGTCAGGTACGTACTTATCGTATGGTTTTTGTCCCCATATATGAGCTACACTGTTGACAGACCAGGTAAAATTCAAATTTAGTACGTAACGAACGAATATTTGAGAAGCGATCGCGTATTTCCACGTTTCATTCCATCCATATACTGGAACGATTACTGGAATAATGAAGCAACACAGCAACTTGAAATATATAAAATACCTGAAAATACGTGCAAATTAGTATTTAAAAAAGGAAATCAAATTCGTGAATATGTACGTACTACGTGATATTTATCCTGAATAAACGAACATTTCTTCATGTTAACTTACTTGGTATGGAAAGCTAATAAGGGATCACCGGTGATATCAGTCATATCAACTAATTTTCCTTTGCGAACCACTTCTGGATGTTTCTTTTGCATTAACCATCCGACATGGGAAAAGAAAAATCCACGTTTTGAGTTATGAGGATCGGCGTCGGTTTCACTGAACTTATGATGAACTCGATGATCTCTAACCCAATCAAAAATTGAATTCTAAAAAAAAAGTAAATTATCAGTACGTAATGTGAAAATTTTATAAATCTTTGAAGTAGATCTTTATTTACCTGACCTGCTGTAGAATAACAATACATTAAAATTAATTGTAGCGGTAATTTCGCCTTATATGAACGATGAGACCATAATCTATGAGCTCCAGCTGTAATACCCAAGCCTCCGATACCCCCTACAATAAATCCTACAAAAAAGAACATTCGATTAGTGATTTAAAACAAAACAAATCACATTTGACGAATGTTCGCATTTAAATCTTACCCCACGTTATGGTAATAAGTCTTATGCGAAACAGGTACGCGAAGAACATGTACACGGCCAGAACATGAAAAAAAGTAATTAATACGACATTGGTCCATATTATCGGCTGTCTCGGCGAATCGAGATTTTTTTGTTTTTCTTGCTGAGTTTTAGACGTAGTGAAACCGCTGGACTCTAAGAAATTTACTTCTGAATATTCTTGTATTTCGTTCATTATTACATTTTCACTATTGTTTGGCGGCATGGTAAAGTCTAAAAAAAAATCAACAGACGATTAATTTACATTTCGCTTTCAATACTTTCTGTGTCTTCATTGCAATTTCTTATTCATTAACATGGTATTGAAATTCTTAAACAATACTTTTGCCATCACAAAAATCTCACAACTTTTTCCAATTTGATTAAGTTTTAATTTCATTTTAAAAATAATATGCAGCATTTCATTTCACATTTATACTTTTTTTAAATTAAAAAAAAAAGCGACTGAAAATATGAGAAAATTATTCAAAAAATGAGAAATAAGTTATCCAACGAAGCGTATAGCTTTTGAAGTTTGCACTTAAAAAAGGTTCATACAAAAGTTTCATTACTAACCTTGAAGCTTTTACTTCACGATAATGTATCGATGTGAGATTAACATTAACAAAAAATATTCACCAAAGGACACTGCCGGTCTTGATAAGAAAAAAAGTAACTCGCGACTCCGATCACAAAAAGCTACTAAGGAATACTTTTTTTGGATTAACTCGATCGGGAATTAAATATCTAAAATAGTAATGTTTTTTCACAAACTAGTTTATGAATATACTTAACCGCACGGTTCCCCGATTGAGTAATTGGCATCATGACGTTTTTCCGAATGACTAAAAAACTAGTCGTTTAATTACAAAGAGATGTCAAAATTTTCGAATATCGGGTGAATTTTCGTTTTATTTTTAAAATAGCGAAAACTATGTTTATTATAAATAAACGTTCACCAATGAAAATTACCTAAATAAACGAGGCGCGAATGAGTAAATCTAGTCATATTGTTTAATCAAAACATCACGCACCTACCTACGAAGAATTGATTACTTAGCAATTCATTGTTTTAACCTGATTAGCAGAATTATTGTACAAAATTGTTAATTTCCTGCAATCGCGTTGTTCATTTCAACGAATACATATCTGATCAGGAGTGGTTTACATTCCGTCATTATGTACCTAATTAACATTAACGGTAATTTGAATAAGATTTAAGCAAAGGTAGAAATATTCGCAAATCTTATTTTATTTATAAAATTATTATTTTCGAATTTGGATAAGAATTGAAAAAAATCACGTGATCAAATATTCACATGCGGGCCGGTAGGCGTTACCAAAATAATGAAACTGATTGAAAAGGAAACCCACGGATTACGTGTCATATGACGCTTTCAAGTTTCCCTGAACGGGTAAAACCACCGCAAAAAGATTGTTGTCTCGCGAATATTTATTATACATTGTGCCTCTACCTAATTTATTTATTATTCCCCATACTCCTTTTAGCCACATCTTCCGGAAAATCTTCGCACACTCGGTGATGAACCGTAAATATCTCAGTGTTTGTTTTCGGTATCGAAGAAACCACCGAGGACGGCAACTCATCTGAAGGAGGGTTGTGATATACCTATTTTAATACGAGTACATTGTTTCGTGTATTCTTACAACGAAATGCTTGTTTAAATACACGCTTGCAATTTGACTCATCCATTTCATGAAAATTTTCAAGGTTACTATAAGATATAAGACAGCCTATAGCTTCCGTTGTGGTTTTACGATGTATCGTTCAGTTCGCTGTTTTTTTGGCCTATGCTATATCAGAAGCAGCAATTGAACCGTTTGTACTGCTGAAATTTAGCAAAGAAATATTTAATAAGTGATTATAAAGAGAAAACGACTCGAATGTTGGTTTAAGAAAAATGATAAGAATACCTTAAATGATAGGAATACTTTTAGTAAATTATCTTTCAAGTTGGTACTTAGGTACTTGCATATCTTTTTATGGCAACAATGCGAAAGTAACATGTACTGTAAATTTTGCATTTTTTAAAAGTACATTTAATTGAGTTTTGAAAAAGAAAATATAAGTATTATTGATTTTTTTCGAATTATGAATTTAATAATACAAATTCATTATAATTTATATCTGGAAATGGAAGTTTCTAGAATAATTTCATAAAGGTAGCTCGTTGCAGTGAATTTTTCGGTACCACGATGAATAGGTATTTAAACAGAAACCGCTCATGACTTTCGCCATTAATGAACACTATCCTTTATTGATTTATCATTACGACAAAATATTATTTGCCTTCCGCTATGGACAAATGGCCACAGGCTTTAGCTTATGTAAACTGTTAAATGATTCGGCAATGCTAACATATGATCTTAATTTTATCACAAACAAAACGCCGCCATCTTTGGTGTAGTTGAAATAGTTACGTAAGTTCATTCGCTGCATTGTTATTATTAGGTAGAAGTAATATTGTAATGTGATTTTAAAATGTTTAGCTTTTTCTTTACTATTTTTCTTTCATTCGAAATGGTATGCTGTATATAAGATGTTTTTATTACTCCTTAACTAGAAATTTTTTTCATCATTATGTATTCTGTATTTGTAAATGTAATGGAGAATTTCGTTGTCGGGATTTTTCCTAATGTGGATGAAAGGAAAAAAACTTATTAAATTATTAAATTATACGTAATTTTTTTTTATTGATAGCCTAAGTATTATCTTGAATTTCTTTGGTATACTTCATTGGAATGACCAGATGTGAGTAGTATACTACAAGCTACTACTTAATATATCTTTTTATTCAAAATCTTCTACTTCATTATACGTAATCAAAAAATGACTCATTTAGAGAGAAATAAATGATCAGATAAGGTGAGACGAAATAAATTATACTTTGAAAAGTTCGATTTATTTCCGAAATACCTGTCTTTAGATACGTCTACTGATCTACCTAAATGTAATTAGGATAAAATTACATATATAGCTATTATTACAAACGCTGGAGAAAATTCCATTCCAATATACATTACTCTTTATAAATGACTAAATCGCCTAAAAACCTCAAATTGTACGTATTTTTTTATCACTTCCGCTAATACGATATATTTTCTGCGTGAATACGCGAAAAATTATAAAAAAATATAAAGACGAAAATGTAGGTCTAATGTGTCAACAAGTCTGTCATAGTTATCGTGCATGGTTATCACCCCAAATCCATTTAAGCATCGTTAATTACTACCGAATAAACAAATATTAGGACAAATTTCTATTAAATGTTTTATAACCGGTTCGGTGCAATAAATGAGTGCATTAATTGAATGAATAATGATCGGAGGAATGTAGAAAGATTATGAAACAATCTACTTTCTTCGTTTACGGATTCCCTAAGTACCAAGGTCAATATCATCCATGAAACCTGTTTGAAAATTCATCACCATGTGATTATGTTATATCGATCTTATTACTTGTCATTCCGCCAATTTTCATGAACTTATCGGAAGTTAATTTGCGTTTATGCAGTACCAGTTTAACACCTTGGATGCATTTTTTTTTCAACTAAAAGAGCAAAAATGTACGAAGTTTTCGTTATAAAACGTGATTAAAATTTAAACAGTGTATCAACATGTCATCATAAGGTGTTAAACTAACACGAGAGTTGATAAATACGTAATTTAGGATTGAAATCTGAAACTTAATAATACTTTAATCTATTCAAAATTTAGTTGATTAATTTTGAAGAATTGTACACGACGTATTGCAAAATATAGCTGTATTATTGGCGTCAAAAAAATTCGTCAATTCAGCATCCTACATTTAATGCCAGATAAGAATTTATGACGAGACTATTTTCGATTTTCATGCCGTACAGATTTTTTTCAAGATTTAATTTTTACAGTGATTTAAAATTGACAGTCACACATACAAACGCTCTTTCTCTTATTAAGTACTTACTACTTAGTCATTTCAAATTTTAAATGTTGGACGTAAAAAGGTCAAATAGCTTTTGTGTTTACTTATTTGTTGTTAGACATTAAAATCATTAAAATAGTTAAAAAGTAAAAACGCCATCTCATAGTCTCTTCAATTTTCAGGTTACATCTGTTTGCATCAATACACGTAATTGCGAACTGGTTATCAATCGAAATGGTCTGAAGAATAATATAATTCGTCTGTATCGCAGAATTAAATCAAAATCATTGTCATAAATTCATACCATTCAGAAATATCCTTTCAATTTTGAAAAGTCCACAATATCGATTATTCAAGGACAAAAAGTAGGTAAATCTGATTGCGTGCAATTAAAATTAAATAATTCCTATTTGGTAAATCAAACTGAAAATATCGAAGTATTTTTTTAAATGTAGAACACCTATCTTTTTTAATTGTATGAATGAATATTTATACCTAAATTCGATTGAAAACTAAACAATAAACGTATTTTAGAGAAAAAAACCGCACCCTAAACATCGAAAAACTCCGGTTTTCGAGATCCATTTCTACCATAAAGACGAAGGATACTTATATCATTAATAAAATTACTTCTGTAGAAATATACCACATCGAATAAAATACTCCTTACAAATTAAGAAAATCAAAAAAAAAAACTCGATCACAAAAAAAAACCTCGATGCGGAAAAATTAAGCGAATTGAAATTTTAAACGAAATTAAAAAAATTCTTACTTCAAAGTTTGAAACTCTGCGCCACTAAAAAATTTCAAACAAACGCACAACAAATTTGAAAATTTTCGCGGTACAGTCACTTCACTCATGCAACGATTGTATCTTAGCACCTCAGTGGCAGTAAATAATCTTCAAAAGTGAGAGTAGATGGAAGGATAGAACATGCGAGTGGAACCGCTAGAAAAAATAATAGAAGATATATCCAATGATGCTCAAAATGAGCGAAAATAAATTTGACAATCTTACGTTACCAAGTGTACGTTCAGATATGTGAATTTTTTGATCGCAGGTACCACCGAAGGAAGTTATGATTAGGTTTTATGAAAAGAAAAAAAAACGCCATTGCACATATTTTAAATTCGATTGTATTCAAGTTTTTGTAATTTCACCGAATACATTGTTTTAATACACGAACAAGCGTTTTGTTTTTATCAATATTAGTAAAAGTAATTTTAAAAGATGTTATATTTCAAATAGGTTATTTACGGTTCAACAGAAAACTTGTAAGTTTGAGAAAAGTAATGCAAAAAGCAATTCGATGATAAAAATAATGAATTATTTGTGTAAAATTCAGAAGAATATAACACTTATTCATGATTGTAACTTGGCTTTTGATCATCTGAACTTGTACAGTAATAAAATCTTTCCGGTACTTTGCTTGTACATATACCTCAATGAGATGAGTCATAATTCGAATAATTATTTTATTATCATTTATATTTTATTTACATTTTTTTTTCACTTTGTCGTATTTATTTTTTGGAAGTTTATACATACTACTCTTAAGGTCATCTCATAGCACTGGAAGAAAGTGCTACGTGACCAACTGATGGTAGAACTAGTTCGTAAATCTTACTCTTACACAATTCAATGCATTTTTGTTAACATAAATTAAAGGAGTAATCGTTTGAAACTATCAACAAACAGATGCACTGCAGCTTGATGGAAAATTTTTTAATGGCGTTTTGAATCCTTTGATATAATCACATTTCGTAGGTACAGAATGAAGAGTCAGATTTCGTACAGACTAATAACTGCAATACTGAACTGGTTAAATTAAAATGACAGATATGAGTTTGCTTGTAATGAACTGATCAACGATTTTCTCTGATTATGAGTAATATTTCAAGAGTACTATCAAATTATAGTAGCGAAGAATTTAAAAACTATGTAGTTATTACTTTGTTACATCATAAAATAAGAAATCAATGACATTCTGGCTCGAAGATGATATTTTAAAGCAATACCGCAATGCGACGTACTGATTCTCGTACGACTTGTTTTCTCTAACACAGAAGTTGTTTGTGTTGCCTAACTAAACGACTCGATCGAGCGGTAGATATCGATGATCGTAATAAAACTTCATTGCATGATTCCTAAATGATTCAAGCGGGTATATAATGCGTACAACTTGATCTAAATCAGTGACCTATCGGAAAAACATCTTCAATTGATGCATAGATTGGAATCAGCAATCTCAAGATGAAAATTTACGTCACTTGGGTATATTTCTTCAGCTAAAAATTTTGATTACTCCTGATTTTCATGTAATTACAACGGGCGTTAAATCACGTAATAATTTTACTCTAGATACGTCAATGAATTAACCGTAACTAAAACATCGTATAATAACATTTTTTCAACTTACACAATCAGTTATCGGCTGTCATTTTATATATTAAATAATATTAATAATCTTAACCATGCAAAGTTTGGAAAATTGTTAATTTCGTAGGAAACACCACGCCTATATTTTTCAAACATTTTGAAGAAAAGTTGTATCCAGATTCATATTGAAGTTCGATGTTCATTTCTTCAATTAATAAATATGTACTTCTTTACTATCTCGATTTTTTATCAGATCAAAAAAAACTCATTCATTGCATCAATCTTCTGTATACATTTAATGCGATTATTTCTTATTAGTGCATATTTGTTCAAATCCGCAAAGTGTGCAACAGTATTAATACGTATTTATTACTTAATTAGTTGAATTTTAAGATACGTAATACTGTTCTTATGATCAATTTAGCATGTTCTTAGCTCCTTAGCTATGTTTTTTACCTAATCTGTAAGCGCACAGGTACATTATGTTATTGACATATTAGACAAAGCTATTAAATTTATAAGAGAAAGCGAATACTACATCTAGATGATTTGTTCATGCTATATTATTTCATTCGCGAATTGCACGGTGACCGTTATTAGAACCAATATCACTATGTCGAACGTTAAATCAATTGCATGGAAGAATAATTTATCACAACTTTGTAAATCGTTTCAGGAGATGAGGTGATAATGCAACACACCCAGTCACTTGACTTGTTTCATACAAAGTAGTTTCCGGTATGATTTATTTTACTTTTGATCATACATTGAGTAACATTTCATGCTAAATTGTTTTTGAAAATTAAACATGGAACCGCTGTTTCTTAGTATTTTTCCTACCAGTAGGATGATAAGGATAGAGTACCTAATTACCTATATTTGAATGTAACAATGAGTCATGAAGTAAAAAAACCGAAATTTTCGTAATTTTAGAACTTACAAGAGAATTTGTTTATTTTGGTAGCGATCTGATGACCGTCATTTGGGAAATCTACAGTTTCCAAGTCGCTTCCTTCGACATATCTATGCAACATCTATCAATATAAACTTATCGATAACGAAAGCGACACGACAGCTAGTATGTTCCAACAAAGTGGGAGGTTTATCAAACGACATGGAAATGATTATCTCGCGAAAATGTCTTGCATATTCGTCAACGTGTCAAATTACCATTCACGTTGGAAGATTCCGACTGGCCGCCATCAATAGATCATCGCATTAAGCATCGCGAACCATGAATCCGTTAATTTTTAGAAAGGTTCACGGACAATAGAAAAAGAAATGCGGACTGTCGATGAAGAAAGACCATTAGCAATTGCCCATAATGATATTTTACCTGTACCAAGTAAAAGATGAAAGTGAACGCAAATTTTATTGTTATTGTATTGGTATATTTACAATTGAACCATTGTGCATATACGTCTGTGTTGCAGTTATTATAACCCAATGACCGAGATTATTTTTGAAACTGCTATTGATTTTTATTTCACGCTTCGTCTCCACACTTCTGTGTGTTCATGACCATAAGCATTTTTCTCATCGTGAGGATTCCTCATTGTACGATTTGAAGATTAGTTTTGCAAGTTCAAGGTAGTGCGTAAGAAGTGATCGCATGTTTCCAGTGCAATGTAACGCGGTTTTATCTTCGAGTAAATCTGATTAATTTCCTGTGTAGTGTTGAAGTTTCGTTTTTTTAAATAATTTTCTCGGATAAAAATTTTATTTGGTGAGTGATTCATCAATAAAATTAAATTTCTTTTAATTTCACGTAAGTTACGTGTGATAATTTTGTTAACGAAGTTGTATTAATTCTTGTTTAAACATGTAAACTAACACATACTCATTCGTATTTTGGTTTCTTTTTCTCAACAATGACATTGGTCTAGGGTTATAACGCCGGTTGAGATTCCTACTGAACTGAAAACACGAGGTAGAGAATAAATCGTGCGACATTTTATTTTGTCATTTGCGAAATCGTGTTATTTAGAGTTGCAAAAAAACGAAAATAAAGGTGATAAATACGAGTAGACATGTTAGAAAAATCGAGGCATTTTTTTTTCAATTGAAAAAAATTAAAAATAAACTTCAAGATCAAAGAAATTTAAATAAGTATAAATATTAAGAACTTCCACTAACTCGTGCTAAAAATAGTTTCTAAAATGAAGCATTCTACTTTGGTTAGTAAATACTATTTTAATAAAACTTTAGAAAAATTGTGACTCGTAGAATATTTAAGACACAAATGAATAATGTGAGTTGATACTGACAAGGGAACCTCTCAAGGTGACCGACATTTTGGAAAGAACATGTCATAAAACCGCCAACACCAAAATTTCAGCTGTCCAAGTTGACTTTTCGAATTTTGGCGAATTTTTGAAAATTTAAGATTACGAAATTTCCATTAAAAATAATGAAGTAAAAAAAAACTCAATCTGGAAAAATAATTTTAAATCGCGCCAAACACAATTACCCCATAATTTAGACCTACTGAATCCAAAAATCGCATCGCCGAGCCGTTCTGGAGCTTCCAGTGCGATTTTCATTCATCTCCAGAAATTTTGAAACACTCTAGAAGGCGTCCATATGAGATTAAGCAGCTAAACACTTGGTTTCCTGTTATTCTCGACCAACCCAACCGACTTGACCACATTTCCGGAAAATTCCAGCCCTTCACCTCGAGTCCCCTGGAGCAGTTTTTTCATAATAAAGTATTACGAATTAAAAAAAAATTCCAGCACATCGTCGATGGAGACTTGAATCGACGGAAAAATAATTTTCCCTTTAATTCAGACACGCCAATACGAATATCGCATTGCCTAGCAGTTCTGGAGCCTCCAGCGCGATTTCACTTTTTCTCCAGTAGTTACAAAATGCTTCAGAAGACGTCCATACGAGATTGAGCAGCTAAAAATTTGGTTTCTTCTTATTTCCGACCAATCCAATCGCCTTGACCATATTTCCAGAAAATTCCAGCCGGTTTCGACCCGAGAAATTGAATCAATTTTTCAGATTTCCAAACATGTTAAAAAATTGTATTTTTTGATAAAAATGATGCGATTCAAAATTCTACTGAATGTCTCCGAATAACCTCGAATGTGTCTGATTCAGTATGCAGTGTTGACTCATTTTAACGAAAAAAATTCACTTTTGACGTTAAGGAACATGTTATTTAGAAAATCAGTTTTACGAACGTCACGAAAAATATATATTAAAATTTACGAATTCATCGAGAATTTCATAATTCATGGTACATCATTTACTGAAACTATACAAATCAATATAAAATGAATCGGGTTTAATTTACATGAAAATAAAATAACAAAACAACGTCTTAATAAATAACTAACAAATAATCGTTCGCAGCATTTACGCCATAATCATGTCACAAACGGCTCCTACTTCGTTGTTTTTGGCCGGCACTGATGTCATTTCGGTGGAAAACGTGAAATCGTCGATTTCTACCAGAACGTATGCAAAAAGACCTACGCAAAAATCCAAATATCACTTACAAATCGTCTGGAAAAACGTCTTGGGTTTCATTGTATTGCATTCGCTCGCCATATACGGATTAATCTACGGAATGCAGGCGGCCAAAAGAAACACGATAATTTTCAGTACGTAGATACGTTCGATATTCCGAGATCGTATAATTTCGAAGTATTTTTCACAGTGTTCGTCGTCGGATATTTCGGCGCCGTAGGAATTACAGCGGGGGCTCATCGATTATGGGCTCATAAATGCTATAAAGCTAAATGGCCGCTACGTCTGCTGTTGATGTTCTGTCAAACGATGGCTTTTCAAAATCATATCTACGAGTGGGTACGTGATCACAGGGTGCATCATAAATTCACCGATACCGATGCTGATCCGCATAATTCCAAACGCGGTTTCTTTTTCTCCCATATCGGCTGGTTAATGGTGAAAAAACACCCTGATGTTATGAATAAAGGCAAAACCGTAGATATGAGCGATTTAACCAAAGACCCGATTGTAATGTGGCAAAAAAAGTAAGCTCACGATATCTCAACATAGATAACCAAGTTGAAAAAATTCTAAATTTTCGCAGATATTACCTGATAATAATGCCAATTTGTACTTTCGTCATACCGACAATGATCCCTTGTTATTTATGGAACGAGAAAATACACGTATCATTCATCATCGCCATCTTGAGATACGTCCTTTCCCTTAACTTCACTTGGTTGGTCAACAGCGCCGCTCACATCTGGGGCATGAAACCATACGACAAGTTAGTACATTCGCGTATCAAAACATCGTGCTATTTAAAACATCTTTGAATTCAACAGGACAATCAGCGCAACGGAAAATATCTCCGTAGCAACTCTCACATTCGGAGAAGGATTCCACAACTACCACCACGCTTTTCCTTGGGACTACAAAGCTGCCGAATTGGGAAACTACACGTTCAACTTGAGCACCGCGTTTATCGATTTATTTGCCAAAATCGGATGGGCGTATGATATGAAAGTAGCATCGAAGCAAATCGTCTTACAACGAATGAAACGAACCGGCGATGGTAGTCATTCTCACGACAGCGAAATTTGGGGTTGGGATGACGTCGATATGACGCCGGAAGATAAAAAACTCGTCGAAATCATCAATCGAGAGAAACAATGATTAGCTTGTAAATGAAGAGAGGAACGGGGCAAATTTCCCAGAGTTGTAATTATTTTCTGGAATACTCCCAGCGGATCTCATGTGATTCTGTACATAGTACATGATACGCAAAATTATTTAACGAATGTAATTCATATGTTATTTTGGTAATAATAATTTAACGAATTTAATGTTACGTTTGTGATAATACGATTGTTTATTTTTTTCCATTTCAAAAATACGAATTTATTATTCGAGTGAAATTATTTCACGTCTTTTGCATTCTCACCTACGACGTATTTAGTATCCAGCAAATCTTCGTAGTTGTTATTCGCGATGAACATGGATAACTTCGCCAAACAATTAACATCGGGTTCGATTAAAATCGATTTTTCGTTTTCGAAACCACTAACTTCGTCTGAAATCGAGATCATATTATGATAAAATGAAATAAAAGCTTCAATTTACGCCCACGTACCCAAAACGCGACCATATGCGGATTTCGAACTCAAAGAAAATTCAGGTACTTCGAAAACATTCCACTGAACGACTTCAACATCCAATAAAATCTTCAACAAAATCAATAAATTTAGAAAATTCAACCAAAATTAGTAATCATCTAATTAAGGTAATTAACTCACTTCCAATAGCTCCCGGGTCCAATGAGGTAACAAAGCGGGCTCAAATTTACGTTGCAAGTTGTACAACGAAATACCCGGATTTTTGGCCAAATACGTTACTATGCGAACCAGCAAACTATCCAAAGCGGATTTATTAATACCGCCGTTAATTTGTATCCAAGGTCTAATTACGATCCAAACTTGATTTCTAAACGAAAACATCATCAATGGATGTTCAGTTATTCACCTTACATTCTTTCACTAAGCGCTTACTTCTCGTTGGTCGATTCGAATTTCTCGTTAATTATCCGATTAGCAACGACGGGTAATGCGGGATCAGCGTTCGATGAATTTTCGTTAGTAAAAGCATCTAAATTTTTCCAACACGGCATTAACCATTGTTTGGCGTAATCGATATGAATATACCGCGTTAACTGGCTACCGCCGCGTAAGATCAATTTCTTCCTGAGGAGTTCGTCGGTGATTTTCTTCAGCAAACGGAGATCTTTAAATTCGCTCTAGAAACGTAATTTTTGTAAATAACGAGAACGTAAACGTAAATGAAAATTTTTCAATGCTACCGTTATCATTTCACACGTAGCTCCGGTAACACCTATTGATTGTAAATAATTAAGGAAATGAAGGGCGTAATCTCTCTCGTGAGCATCATTCAATATCTTCTTCACACAATCCGTTAATTCGCTTGATTTATATTCAATTTTAGTGTACGTTGAATTCCTGCCGGAATAAAGCGGCGAAATGATTAAATTGCTTTATACCGAAATAATTCCTATTAAACCAATGAAAAACGAACTTTTCCATTTTTTCGCTAAATTCCTTCTTCGTACCTTCGGTCAATGTATCGAGACAACGATTCGATTCCAATTTAGACGATACCTAGGAACAATACAAAATGAGATTGCGACGTATGTGTAATTCATAATACCTTGTGTTCAATAGTACCGAGAATTTATTAATCAAAAAATGATCGTAAGCGTTGGAAAATCTCGTATAAGACTGTTTGAATGTCTTCCTGGTCAATATAACAGATATTTTTGATCGTTTACCATGCAGCCGTTCTAATTCTTCGTCCAGTCCTATATTTAACTCGTCGTCTGAGTCACTGAAATAAAAATCAGTTCACGTACGTTGTATCAACTCGTTCACAATAAATGATAAAAATGAAAAAAAAAGGGGGGGGGGTCGAAATGTACGATTTATGCATCAGTGAATCGGGGGTAGGGGGCTATAGTAAAATTATGAATACATAATCAATATTCACGAAAAATAGAACATGGTATTCGAAATAAAGGAAAAGAAATAAGAAGGAAGCGTGAAAATATGCAAAATTAAACAAGAATTGGAATGCTTGTAATTTTTTTCAAAAAAACTTGGAGCCATTTAAAAATATAAAGGGTATTGCCTGCGAAGCTAAATTGTAATTTAATTTTGGTAACGTTGCATGACGTAGTCTCCGCTGTGGTGAGAGTAACCTTTAAGCGCTTCAATTCCAGAAGAGAACAAAGTGTACCTGCATGATCATTTTCAATTTACTTGGTGTTGCTAGGTTCTTTTCAAACAGAAATCACTTGGACCGTGGTGTCTCCTCAAAGAGGGCCAGAAAGGTTAGGTTAACTCAAACCTTGATACCTCTTTAAAGAGGTGTTGGTTTAGGTGGTGTTTGATTTTGCAGTAAAAAATCACTCAGACCTATTTTGCTGAAAAAAATCAATCAGACTTGGGTGATTTTTTATAGCTAAATCAAACTTTTTTTCATTAATGATTTTTTTTCTTTTTTTTTTATATATTATGGAGTGACAACAGGGGCATAAGGGGTGTACGGCCTGCCACTACATGGTATATGCTGGGCCACAAACCTCCCAGGACCATAACATAAGACAGATTATATAAAAAAAAATTAATAAAAAAAATATTAGAGAAGAATATAAAAAAAATTAGAGAAGAATAAAGAAATTGGAGAATAATAAAAAAATGAGAAGAGAATAAAAAAAAATTTGAAAAAAATAAAAAAAATTAAAGAAGAATAGAAAAAAAATTAGAGAAGAATATTAAAAAAATTAGAGAAGAGTATAAAAAAAATTAGAGAAGAATAAGCTAAATCCAACTTAAGCTATCCTCTCTTTGAGGAGGTGCCAAATTCTGTGATTTTTTATAGCAAAATCAAACCTCACTTTTCTTAAACTCTCTTATAGGAGGTACCAAGGCTTGAGTGATTCTTCATAAAAAAAACAAACCTAACCTAACCTCTCTCTGAGAAGTTACCAAATTCTGAGTGATTACTTACCAACCAACCAACACCAAATAATTTTAAAATGATCATACAGGTACTCTTTGTTCTCTCTCCTGTAATTAGAGCGCCGAAAGTCTGCTTTCATCACAGTAGGGACTATATTATACAACGTAGCCAATTTCAAATTACAGTTGAGCTTCGCAGGTAATACCAAAACCAAATTGAACATGAAACAACAAATTGGCAACGTCGCAACGTTGAAAGGTTAATTATGTTTACAGTTCAATATCTTGAGAATGGATGATCGGATCGTGTCGCGGTTTGGGTCATTCAACTCGGAGGAAAATTTCTCACATTTCGAGCACCATGATGGATTTTCCGCGAAAATTAATTATTCATAATTTTTTTATAACCTTCTAGCCTCGCCCCTAATTAATATTTTTTGACGCCATTTTATATGCATCATTTCCCCCCCCCCCTCACACCGCGTATCACGTGCCCAGTTTGAACTCTGGTCCGGTATCTTCTGAGATTTTGCAACGCAGAGTGTCTTAAATTTTCCGATACCGGTGACGGTAATAGACTGGGTATCCCAGAAACCCGCCTAAAAATACGAATATTAAAACAATTACGAAAAAAATAATCATACTTGTCGCTTAACCGATCTGAATCTTTTTTATCGTCGGAAATAGTAGATTTACTGATATTCAAATCATCGGGAACCTCGTCGCTTTCAAAGACGGTATCTTGGATTATACTCAACGATCCTTCTTTCGCATTTTCAGCATTCTTGAAGAACGTATCTTGTATCAACGATAACGTCTTCTTTGTGTGATTTTCAATACTATCCAGCATTGGTTTCTTAATCTGAAAAGTCCCATTTATGCAAAATAACGGTAAACTAAAATCACAAAAATAACTAACCGTCTCTGGATCTACTTCCGGAATAGGCGACGAGCTGAAAAACATAATGTTCTCTGGTACGCTGATATTGAACTCGATCTATTTATTAAAACGGAAATATATTAATATTTATAATTAAAGCAAATGTAATTCTGGTTATTAATACACTCACTTTTTCATGGATCATAAACACGATTTGAACTAAATTCATTCCAATATCGCTGGTGTCATTTTCGAAACACAACGTGGGATTTTTCAAGTAATCTAAATACGTTTTGTAAACCGAAGCGAACAACTTCAGGTTGCATAAAGATTTCAAAATTGTATGAAATCTAAAAAAAAAAAAAAGAAAATATAATAAAACGATATGAATATTTCACGACGTGAAAAATAAACGTGTATGAACTTACGTCACCGAAAAATGATAAGTTCCTTTGCCCATAAGCATCAAAGAATTTTTAAACCTGTCCGAATATTTATTCAACGATATCAATTTATTAGTTCGGACGAAAGAAAGCGCTAAATTTAAATGATTGTCGTCGAAATATTTCAAAACTTGATATAAATAATTCATATTGATCGATTTCGTTCTATCAACTTGGCTAAAAAGAGTGCTCTGCAATTGAAAAATTGTTCAAAAAATTATCACACGATATCTACCCACAATTATGAAGAAAATCTACGACTTACGTATATTAACGCTGTTAAAACCGTAATGGCGACGTCATTTTCGGATTTCAACGAAACGTAATTAGCTTTTCGGGTATTTTCGACGGGATATTCTACATCGTACTGATTTCTGCGCAGCGCAAAATTCATAACACGAGATAAATTTAAAATCACATGAAAAAAATCGTTCTTTGGCGTATCTATCGTGACAAGTGAATACGAGTAAATACCTAAATTCTTCCAACGTATCGGGTAATTCGATTTCAATTTTTCCCGCATTAGAAAGATTGATTTTTACTTGAGAATTATCGTACAAATAATAGAAAACTTGTTCCGTTAATTTATGCATATGAGGTAAACAATTCGACGAATCTTTGGAACCAACGGAGGCATTAATGTCATCGATAATTATCTGAAATAAAAGACCACTCGTTAAATTAATACGCAGATTTTTCCCATTCCGAGAAGAATTCCCATTACTTGAACTTTTGTTTTTAGCTCTTCATCGCGTAGCAAATCTTTTACAAATAAATCCGAACTATGTCTACGGAAAGGATTCTTCATCATGTTTTTGATTCTTCGTACACACGACATACTAGTTTTCGAGGCAGATACCTTGAAAAATAAATAACGGATAATTGTAAAATTCATCGTACCTTTGTTGATCCATCATACCTCGGATTTTTCGTGCAGTAATTTACGATACACATGAGCGGGATAATACGAAGAAATACCACGAGGTATATAATATCGACTGGCGGCATAACACAGCAGTAAAATTTCATCTTCGTCTTTGGACCATTGAGAACGCCTAAAATTTTCGAATTACTTAATCAAATCGTACGAAAAAAACCGTGAATTTTCTACTCACAAAGTGCTCATTTTTTTCAACGCTTCCAAGTCACCTTTATCGTAGGATTCCGAAACTCGGGCTTTTTTCGATTTACTTTTTTTGAACGTTATTCGCATTCGTTTCAATTGCGTGTTGCTTTTTTGACGCAACTGTATAGCGGACGTTTTCGTGATATTTGTCGCCGGCACCTATGAAGGTTGTAAAAATTACTATAAAAAGAGTAAAATTCGTCGTAAATAATTTTCAAATAATACAAACCACTTTTTCGTTGCTTTTTTGAAACCATTGCTTAATGAAATGCCTATCGAAAAAATAATATGTTGAAATGATCGAAGTTGTTTCACACAGCGAAGTACATGATTTACTCACGAATACAACGTAGAATCATATCCAGCGGCTCCCAATCCGTCTCCAGGAAGTTCACCGGTATCGTAATTAGAAGCTTCGTTAATTTCACGAACTTCCAAACAACTGAGCAATTCCGGTTTTAGTTTTCTATTCCTCGCCGATAATCTCTTCGCGGTTTGTTTACGACCTGAATCAAAAGAATGAAAGTATTTAACAATTTTTATAAAATCTGCCAAAACTCCATCCACATACATAATCTCGTTCCGACGCAGAATTTCAAAGCATCATTCCAATAGGTTTCTGTACCATTCGAAGAGGCGAACTCGTAGTAGTACTTGGTATACGATAAATTCGGGTTGATTTGGAAGTAAGTAGGAGGGCAAGGTCTGGTATCCAGTAATTCGGTTCTTTTATTCATGAAAATTAAATTCTGTAAATTCACGTTTGTTTTATTAGCGTAGACGTCTTTGGAAATACTACTTGGATTCGATATTTTACCGTGCTTCCGCGAGAATTCATTTTAGGGCCTAATTGGGCTAAACCAATCAAACATAAATTCCTGATATCCATGCTAATTGAAGATATATACCTAAAAATTAATGAAATAATCGATAAATCGAGGAATATTTCATCCGAAGGAGTTATCGAAGCATCGTGTTACTTTTTATCCGCTGTGAGCACTTGTTGAATTTCATAAGGTAAATGACGCAATAAATAAAATTGCCTCACAGGATGTTTCAGATATGAATCGATTCCGGGAACGCAATAACTAAATCTAACCAAAGAAAATAACATCCTCAAGGGGAGTCGTTCAACAAGATCATTCAGAGAAATCCACCCTTCGCTGTATTCTACAAGTGAATGCGATATAAGTAAAAAAAAAAGAGAAAAATTCGTCTAAAATTAAAATATCACACCTTCGTATTTTGTTAAAGGAGGAACGAACATTCTGGATGATATCTCTTTAAAATACATTTTCGGTATTTCTTCGTTATCGTCGAAATCCGAACAAAAACTTTTAACGTATTTGATACTCTCGTCTCGATTCATATCTTCGTCGCCATCGTAATGATAAATTAATTGAATAACGAATTCGTGCAGAATCCTCATTCTACCGAATTTCGGCGCAATTCCATATTTCAAATCGTTCTCCTGCAGAAATAAAAAATAAGTAAATTCACCAATTGAATATTACCAAGAAAAAGATTCACCTTCGAACGTGATAATTTGGCGAATTTGGATTTCATTTCTTGTAATTTCTTCTCCGAACTGACTACCGAAGATTTTAAATGTATTATGGATAAATTTTTCCTAATATTCGTTGTAGTGTTTTGTATGATGGGATGATCTGAAATGAAAAATAAACTCAAAGTTAAATTATCCCATGAAAAGAAAAAACAACGGTTTAATACCTTCGGTGACAGCGGGAGCACAAATAAACACTACTTCACGAGTTTTATTTAATCTCTCTTCTACGATAACCTTTTTAATTTCTTTCAATTTATTTTTAAGATTAAGCGTATGAATTATCCTCTTGACAGATTTCGAACAAGGCGTACCCTTCGATACACCTAATTTCAATTCCTCTTCTTTAATCACCTAAATTACCAAATATTAATGAAATTTTGAAATTGAATTAAACTCTACACGATGTTTTTATTACTTTCAATAGATCTGGTTTCGTAGTAACTTGATGTTTGTACAAATATTCCAATATAATATTTGTACGCCGTAAAAAACATACATTTTCTCCGGCGGAGATTTTAGCTTTGAAACATTTTCCACTTTTATCTTTACTGTAAATTCAGAAAATCGAATAATACAAAATACTACGAATTTTGTAGCGATTAGTTGATACTAACGTGGAATCGGAGACATCGTGGGAGTCGATTTTTTGTTTTTTCGAAAACTTTGTAGTATCATCAGAATCTGTGTTCTTTCTTTTCAATGAAATATCATCCGAAATATCCATGACGCAAGAATCTTCAACGATATTCTGAAATATCCGCATTATTACGCGTAAAATAATTGATTTAATTTACAAAGCGACATCAAGCAAGAGAAAAATAAAGCAAACCGTGTTATCTTTTTTCCCTTCATTTTCGTTTAATTTTCCGGTGTCATTTTGCGCAGAAGTATCATCAAAGATCGAACAATTTCCGGTGAAATTTTCTTTATCGACGCTGAGAGCGTTTCCTATCTGTTGTTTCAAATTTTCTTTCACTTGTTCGTCGTATTTTTTAGAGTAATATCTGAAAATACCGAGATGGTTGATGCAACGATTGTAAAAAGAATTAATTGAAATTTTACCGGTAATATCGTTGACGGCCGTTATCAAACGATAAACTCGATACTAGATCAATTTTCTTGAGCGATTTCATCATTAATCTAGTAAGGAGTTTGTTTAATCCCAACGCCGCTCCTACTTCCGCCATTGACATTCCTTCTGCGCCTTTGTCAAGAATTACTTTATAACATTGAGTAATTAAAGGTCTATTGAATAAACGGTTTCCTTTTAAAATTCCTGGGGAAAAATTTAAAATTCAGTATATTCTGCGAAATTCTAAGCAAAGAGATGATTCCACGAACCAGTTCGTTTTTCGGTTTCTTCATCGGGTTCTGCGGGCCGAAAGATTACCTCAGGATCTACGTTTTTGTCTATCAATTTAACTACTCTGACGACTTTAATTCCTCCGCTTTTCGTTTGACATTCGGAATCCGATGAATTAGGGAAGCATTCTTTGAATGGAATCGTCTAGATTTTAGAAATGTCAATTAAACAAATTAAATAAGCAATTGGCGATTTAAAAAATGGATTTACTTCAGTTTTCATGAATCGTCGAAATAAATCTGATTTCATCGCTTTACGTTTTTCATTTGGAAATACAGCTTTTACATCTAGCAGAGGTAGAAATTGGTTGGGTGACGATTTGATCATGTTTACCGCCGTATAAACCGCGTTGGCCACATCGTTTGTATAATTCTTGTAAAATTTCGGTAAATAGAATAACGTCGTGTTCGTGAGTTTGTGAGAAAGATTAAGTAACTGTAAATATTCATTTTTTCGTTTAAAAAACTCTTCGCAAAACGAGATGCAATTTTCAACGAAGATACAAACTTGAGCAGTTATCAATCCCATTTTCTTTAATCTATTCCAAAAATAAAACGTAGGATTGGGTCCATTTTTCAGGAAATGCATCCCGCTAGATAATTCTCCGCAACCTCTAGCTCTACCGATTCGTTCCAAAATGCAATACGATATATCTGGTATATCTAATTCGGGATTTACGTTACCAGATAGAAGGAAATGATTTCTCACTTCTTGATTCGCAACAATGACCAGTTGATTTGGGTACCTGAAGTGAAAATGAATATTTTCGCCAATGCGGATCACTAAACACGAATAAATATCAAATTATCAAACCGTTCATTGGCTTCGGAGAGCGACAATTTATGAATTTCATCGGTTACGTCGATTCTTTCATGATACGCTGGACATGATCCGACTATATCTCCATCACGTACCAGAAAATGCGGATAGCAAGAAGATGAAAATGAAACTGCCTGAGAAAATTGAAAAAATCGCGTGAGCTTCACAAGTACTCAAACGTAAACACGTAATTTATACGCGGTTTGTACTTGAATAGATTCTTTCTCCAAAGCTGCATAGAAGTCTTCAAAACAAGTGAAAATCTGCGGTGTTTTGCGAGGTTGCTTCAGATTATACCATCGTACATCCTTCAAAGCGATCAATTTCTTCCATATAAACTCTTGTATATTGTTATCAATCGGGTTCAAACTCCATTCCAGGTTGTTTTTCAGACGTAACCATAATACTACAACGATATTGTTTTAAGTAGATTTTAAAGATGAAATTTTGAAATTTGAAGAATTAGGATTTTTACCTTCGAGAGTAATACCATCTAAACCTTCTAATGCTATTTCTTCCAACAAGATGGACATATATCCACGAGGCAGGTTGTTGCGGCTTGATGTATCCATGATTAGAAAAAATCACTCAATTCGTATAGGAATGATTTGAACTTCAAATTAGGAAATAAGACAAATAAGCTCAAGAATTGTCGAGCATTATATTAAAAATATAATTGATGACCATCATCGAATATCAGAATACATTTTTCATCAAAAATAATTGAAACGCATATTACACAAAATACAAAAAAACTTTAGAAAAATCCAAACGATCAGCAACCGCCATCCGTGACAGAAGACGCGATTGATAAAACGCACACAAACGCACACAAACACATAAATACAGTCAACATCAACAAACATGGAACGAAGCATGTTTGGCTTTTCGAGATTTCGACCGATCTCGACTCTCGACCAATCAAAATCGACTCGCAGTTCGATTATCGATATTTGCTTTGGTTTTATAATTTTTCGTAATTTTTGCAATTCGAAATTATATTACAATTACACAAATTTTGAATTTCGAATATTCAATATGATGGCCAATCAACGAATTTTTTTTCTAATTTAAATTCATATTATTTTTATGTGGAAAGGAAAAATGTACCTTCATTTGAAAAATAGTTGCTAAAGTGAACTTCCTTCATACATCGTTATTTCCATTTCAGATGGCTCACTTTTCTACTTTTCAACTTAGCTCTCGGTTTACCCAAGATTTTAAAAGTTGTTCATAAATTTCTCGATCCATTAGGCGTTATCATGATGGTTTGTTCACTATCTTAAAATGAGTAGAGAACTAAATGCCTCTATCTCTTTACTTTAGGTCATCTTTGACTTTCGCAAATATTCTAATGATATTCTCACCTAACTACACAATATATTTAATGACGTTCTATTTAGGCTAGTCGAAATACAGTGGGTAATTAATAATTGTTCCACTTCACTGCACCGCTATTTTAATTTACCAACGTTCATGGTTTAAGAAGAGGTCATTTTGACTATTTTTAAATCACGCGTAAAGTGATTTTTATTCGACGGGTAGGCAACTATTTAATTGGTATCCAAAGTATTATAGTAAATAAAAAATAGGTAAAAAAGGTAAAATTAATAACTTTCAACATGAATAGCAAATGGGAATATTAAAAGACCTTTAATTGATATACATCGACATCGACGTAATTTCAGTTCAGATAATTTGCACACGTACCGATTACCTATCACATTGTACGTATACAAACCAGCTAGAGCTACTAGCTACTTAGCTTAAGCTACTAGCTATCCTAGCTACGCGTCTAGTCACCCTACCGCATAAAAATATAAAAACGTTTATTATAAAAGATCTTGAAATATTTTCATCGATATGTATTTAAATATGTAATTCAGTTTTTTATTATGTAAATGAATTGTATGGATATTATTTACAGAATAATCAATCATTATTTACAAAAACAACAGATTAAGTATTCAAAATTTTCAAGAGGTCAACCTACTTTCGAGATGTACTATGACAAGTTACAATTCCACGATGACATGAAAGATACTTTATTTTTTGCTGCCGAAGGACGTTTTCTTTTTAATCTCTCCTTCTGGTGTCCGCTGATATATTCAATTAACAAAATCGTTACCACCACTTCTTTCATGATTGTAGAATATCGGTCTCCTACTTACAATAACTGCAAAAGAAGTATAAAATATGGTATTTTCGTTTAATTACTGAAGAATAATAGAAAAGTTTCGATGCAGGAAAATTTTCCTAATACATCTATTTTGTTTAAGTGCGAGTTTTAAGTACTCAAATTCGGTGAAAGTGGTAATTTTTTTCTTTAAAAAAATCAATGTGTACGCACTACGCAGCTATGCACATTATTCAAAGTTCATATTACCTACTCGTTTAAATTCTATTTCAGTGTATTGATAATTGATATACTCGTACATAAATAATATTTGATTGATTAATTAAAATTAATACCTATGCTTATTGCTTGACCTCACCATAGATAAATCATTTTATCATTCATCATCATACAAAACAGCAAATGAAAATACAGAGGTTAATTATACTCTCACGTGCTTCAGATGTTAAAATTTTTATTAGGCACATATGATTTTTTATCGTAGGTTATGTTATGAGTACAACGTTAAAATGTGCAAATAACAACGTATAATTATTTTTAAATACATAAATATAATTTGAAAAAATAATGAATACATTTTTTAACAAAATTTTTACATGATTGTCTAGTGATGGCCTATGGAAATATTTATAAATATGTGACATTTTCAATAGTTATAATTGTTGTTTTTTTGACGCCAAGCACATGGATGATCGCAAGAAACGGACCATCAGTAAGTCTTATTTTTTAATTTCATACCTCTACCTATCGCAATCAGTAATTGATTCAATAGTGCATAATGCACCATAGGCCTTAATTTATTTATGATCGCTACATGAAAAATTACAAATTTAAGATAACTACGAACTGCTAAAGTCCATTTGCAACTTATAAGTACAGTATGTCCGGTTGATGTTAGTACCCCTCAGCGCAAAAATCCCATCAACGTAACTGACGCGTAAAAAGTGGGCACACTTAAACAGATTACAAACAACGTACATAGAGACGTCAGTGTGTGCAAATTACTGTACAAAAAAAAGTACGAAAAAAGTAAATCATCGATTATTAATGATTATTTTTCGTTTTTAAATTTATTAACATCAACTTGAATTCTTCATTTTTATCAAAGTAACAATTTATAAACATTGATTAAGTTTCAAAATAATTTATTTGTATTACTTATCTATGTTGATGGGATTTTTGCGCTGAGGCTAAGGAATACCAAGATCAACCGGACGTACTGTACATTTATCTCAGTCCCCACCCTTCCTTTTTGAAGGGAGATGAAAATTTGTTGTCGTTCATTAGAAGTAAAATACCGGTTGAAATTTTCAATTAAAAAAAATGATACTTGGAGAAGTGATCGTTTCTATCGACAAAAATTGAATTGATTTTACGACGAATAATTTTGAAAATTTCAAGTTGAAATTTTTGCCACTTGGCGAAATTGGAAATTTTTCAATAAACGCAGCTAAATAATTTACATCTAATTATTTTTCTTGAAAGCCCAAAGAACATCGTTTCCCTTCAGTTTATTTTCCAACTTACGACAACAGTCTTGCATTAAACTTACGTGTAGGGACTATTACGTGAGGTACTAGGTTCATTCAAGTACGAATTACGCGTAAAAAATGAATATAATCTAACGTTGATGTTGATTCTTTTTTGGCGTGGCTTTATGATAAAACGTTTTTCACTACGTAAGATCTTTCAAGTATTTACATTTACCTTCTATTTCAATATTTCTCCGACAGACGATTTTTCCTAGTGCGATGGTGAGTATGTGCTCGTCATTGATTATGGTCCAAAAGCAGCTCGTCAGCTTGAAAAATCATCGATTAAGATCTGTAACTGCGCATGTGTAGAAGTTATGGACAAAATTTGGACAATATTTGATAAGAGATCTGGTTTTAAGGAGTGTAGTGTTTCGCTTTCGGATTTTCCGTTTTTCTATCATGAAAAATATGTGTTTGATTCGTAAAGGGGCAGGAATTTACCATGATCAGGATGATAGTTAGTAGATAATCTTTCACAAGATGCGACTATTGAGAATTTTCTGATAGTAAACAATGGAACCGAGCTTATAGATAAATGTTTCAAATGGCCTTTATTCACGTCTAGTCCAGTATGATTTCAGTACTCGCAGTTTCAGAGCTTCATATCAGTTAAATTCTTATTACTGTTCTTGGTGGTGTGATAGTTAAGTCGAGGAATATTGAAAAACTGAGAAGTAAAATGGGTCAGGTATGATGATTTATTCTAAATATATTTAGAATTTTGAAATCCACGACTTTAATTTTTATTGGACATGTAATCTTCTGTGTTCCCAATGAGCTGCTTCTCAAAGCATATGTTTTATTTTCTAATTAAACTAGATATTGATTGAATTTAATATCGATTTCTTAATGTGTTTTTTCTATCATTTCAGGAAGTGATACCTAACAAACCATGGGATAAGCCACGTTTATCTCCAGATGTGCAACCAGTTTTGTATAATTTATTTCTATATCCAAATCTATCCGGTGGCACGTTCAAAGGAAAAGTCACCATTAGTATTTCTGTGAAATCTCTCCAAAGTCATATTTCCGTCCATATAAAAGGAATAAATATCACGAAAACGGAATTAAAAGCCGATAACGAAACTCAATCCGAGGTCGAGATTAAAGATGCTTTCGAACACGATAAAAATGAATTCTGGGTTGTTGTTCTCGGAGATGATATTATTCCAGGAAGTTATAAACTGTATTTTGAATTTGAAGGAAAACTCACCGGTAAAATTGTCGGTTTTTATCGAAGTGTTTATACTCAAAAAACTGGAGATGAACAAGACTTAAAGTATGTTGTACAATTTCTCTCATAATTGAAAGAAATACGTTTGAAAATGATTTTTTTTTCATTTCGTATTACAGGTACATTGCCACCACTAAATTTGAACCAACATTTGCTCGCCAAGCTTTTCCTTGCTTCGATGAACCGAGCTTCAAAGCAAAATATGATATTGAATTAGTGAAACCTTCGAAAAAAGATTACATTGCCTTATCTAATATGGATATAATAGTTAGTTGATGCCATTACGAATTGATCGTCGTTCAGCGATGAATTTTATTCTTGCATTGATTTTGTTTCTAGAGTCAAGAATTGGACAAACCAGAGCCAGGTGTTACTACAGTGAAATTTAACACTAGTTTGCCTATGTCTTCGTATTTAGCGTGTTTTATAATTTGTGATTTTGATCATTCGGAGACGGTTTATGCCGAAAAAGGTTTCCCGATTACTGTTTATGCTAGAAAAGATCACGTGAATGAAACGAAATATGCCAGGGATGTCGCTCTTACCGTTGTTAATTACTACATAAACTACTTCAATATTGATTATCCGCTTCCTAAATTAGGTAAGTTTATTGTAACGATGCAATCGGTAACGTTTATTGATTTATGATTAATTTTCAGATCTCATCGGAATTCCTGATTTTGTTTCCGGAGCTATGGAGAACTGGGGATTAATCACGTTTCGTGAAACCAGCTTATTATGTCCTAACGAAAGCACTTCCGTGAGGAATCAATTAAATGTAGCTATAACAGTGGCTCATGAAATTGCTCATATGTGGTTTGGAGATCTAGGTAAATTTTTTAAACATTTCATTCTTTAGATTGCCGTTTATCTGATTTGTATCGAATTTGAAATTTTCAGTTACGATGAAGTGGTGGAACGATTTATGGCTTAATGAAGGATTCGCAAGTTTCGTTGAATTCAAAGCTACCGCGCAGGTCCATCCGACCTGGGAATTGGTGAGATATTGAAAAGATATTCGATATGTGGAGTTTTGAAAACAACATGAAATTTGTCTTTTTTTAGGATAACATATTTCTGTCTGAAGAAGTATTCAGTGTCTTAAAGCTAGATGCTATTTTAAATTCGCATCCAATTATACAGCCAGTTTCTCATCCAGATCAAATTACCGAGATATTTGACGCGATTTCTTACAATAAAGTATGTAAATATTTTCATTTTGACCTAAGTCATTTTCCCGTCTTGATTTACGCAATTTTTTCATATCAGGGAGCTTCAGTACTACGTATGTTGGAGGCTACCGTCGGCGAAGATAATTTCCGCAGAGGAGTAACCGCTTATATGAATCAGTTTAAGTATTCCAACGCCGAGACCGTAGATTTGTGGAATCACCTGTCGAAATTTTCCGGCGATATAAATGTTTCTACGTTTATGGACACATGGACTAGGCAAATGGGCTATCCTTTGATTTCTGTTGTTTTAAACAACGGATCGGTAACTTTTACCCAGAAACGGTTCACTAGCGATCCGAATGCGATTTATGATATTACCGAAAGCCCTTTCAGGTATATTTTGCCTTCGTAATTTACAATTCTATGATTTTTATTTTGTAATTCGCTTTCTAAAATTTTAGTTATCGCTGGGAAGTTCCTATAACGTTCGTTACCTCTTCTTCTCCTAAAATTGTGCATAAAATATGGATGAAAAAAACCGACGAAGAAGTAACGTATAATTTGTCGGAACAAGTAGATTGGGTTAAAGTAAATTTCCACCATATTGGCTACTATATGGTCAATTACGAAGCTGAAGTTAGGGAAAAACTGAGAGTACTTTTACTATCTAATCACAGAGTATGAAATTCATTGTTATTTTTATGCGTATTTTTTCAGCTAACGTTTATATATCTTTCGTTTTATAGATACTAGATCCTGCTGATCGTGCTAGCTTATTGCATGATGCCTTCAGCTTAGCTGAGTCTGGGGTAATTCCGTATTGCAGTGTTTTGGAAATGACAAAGTACTTACGATTTGAAAACCATTTCACTCCTTGGTCTGTCGCGTTTACATTTTTTTTCAATTTGCATAAAAGACTTTACGGTACCGACGCTTATCAACCATTCACAGTACGTATTGTTCTTCGTTGAAATCGAAAAAACATTCTGTGCAATTATTTATATTACGAATTAATCGCAGAAATATGTTAACGGATTAATCAAAGATATGAAAATAATGTCTTGGGAAATTGAAAATCGAATGGATTACATGCAAAGGTATGACTCGAAGTTTTTGTCCGTCGATAAATTTTTTATTGAATTTTTCCATCTCTGTTTAGATCCTATCAAAATCAGATTTTGCATTTAGGATGTATGGTCGGTAATATAACTTGTTTGAATCAAGCTATCCAGTTATTCCGTCAGTGGCTTTCCATTCCTGCTATGAAATTAAATCCCGAATTAGTAGATATTATAATGTATTTCGGTTCGTGTTTTTTCACTATTTTAAGCGATCGATTTAATTTCTTGAAATTTATTGCTTTGTATCATCACGTAAAGGAATACAACAAAGTACCAAAGAGGAATGGGAGAAACTGTGGAATTTATATTTAAAAGAGGAAAATCCAATAGATAAAGTTCGAATGATGAATGCATTAGGCGGCAGTAGAGACATTTCCACGATTGATAAGTGCGTTACTTTGCTACAAAAACCGTAGATTTGATTTATGAACATCGCATTGTCGTTTTCTCAGGTATTTGATGCTTGGAAAAAACGAAACGTTTGTTAGATCTCAAGATTACCTGATTTTGATTTCGTCTGTAGCTCAAAATCCCACTGCTTCATCTTCAGTATGGAATTTCATCTGGTATGTTAGTTAAATAAAATTATACTCGGAGTTTTCTTACTAAATACACCGTAATTGATGAATATTACAGTAGAGAATGGGAGTTCTTAGTTGGAAAGTACACAATTAACGAACGTAAACTTGGACTTACGGTGGAAATGGTTACCAATAATTTTGCTACAGAAACTAGATTGGAACAGGTTTGAAGATTCTTTTAAATCAAGTATTAAAATTTAGCTAATGAGTTACTTTGTAATTATTTTATTGACAGATGCGCGAATTCTTCGGAAAGTATCCCGAAGCTGGTGCAGGAACTGCTGCCAGGAAACGTTCTTTGGAAAAAGTCCAGAGTAACATAAAATGGCGAAATAAGTACATTGCAAGTTTAAGAGAATGGTTCGGAAATAATATTGGAAAGTAACGATGTGATATATAAGTTGTTTTTGTGTTTTTTTTTCTTTACAAAAACTGTGATTTCATTTATTATTATTATTTTTTGTATTTGATCATTTGGAAATTTGTATTAATGTTACTTTCTGTTTATTCATTTATTCATGCAATGCTTTTCTCGATTTTGTAATTTTTAGCTATAAAGAAAGCATTTTAATAAGTATAACTACCAAAATATTATGTGTAGATAGTTTTTTATTACGAATTATGGTGCAAACGAGTCATTATTTCAAACAAGCGTTAACCATTTCCTTAAAAGCTAATTCGCCTTTAATTCCAATTGTTTGATAATCCGGTATCGTGCTTTTGACGTTGGATAACCACGAAATAACGTTTGGGTATTTCGATAAATCGTAATTTACAACCTGAAATATATTCCGAGCAGGTTATTCTCAAAATATTGCTGATAAAATTGTAAAATTGAATTATAAAGATATTTACCTCTAAACTACTGACTAACGTGAGCAAAGATATGTCGGCAATAGTCAAATTTTTCCCAACTAAAAAATTCGTGTTGTTTCGGTTCAAAATTTCATTCAAAACATTTATAGAATCATCTACTTTTGGTTTCTTGCTAGGATCAAATTTACCAGTCAACAATACGGTTACCTAGATGATGAAATATTTAACTCTCATTCGGCGTTTCAATAATGAATTATTTAATAGTTCGTATATACTACTTACGAAATAATCAGTTGCTCGACGGAAAACTGTTCCTAGATCAAAGTCTAATATTTTGTCAATTTCTAATCTCGTATAAAAATCTGAAGGATATAAATTATCATTTTCAGCATACTTCTCAACGAGATATTTTGCTATTACGCGACTGGAAATAGAAAGTGGAAATCCCTCGATGAACCCCAGTAAGATGGAAATTAAATATGTGATATTTTATTTACCTTTCCCAAATAATGTATCCATCGTCGTCTACCAAAGTAGGTACAACATGCTGTGGGTTCATCTGAAGAAAGTATTTATGAATGAACCTGATCATTACGATGAAATAAAAATAGTTATCTTACTTGTAAAAAAGAAGGACTACTAGTTTCTCCTTTTTTAGGACTAGTCACTATTAATTCTAATTTTATATTTAACAAATTCGCCAGCAGAACAATTGTTCTACAAGGCGGACTGGCTTCGGTATAATACAATTTCATTTTAAGATGCTATTTATTCACAATCGACACTTGATGTAACGTACGAAAATAATGAAACGAAGTTATGTACTTTCGTGTTTTTATATCAAGTAAAAAACAATATATCGTTGATTTATTAGCTCGAATTCATCGAAATTAGAAAAACGACGGAAAAAATAAAGCATACCATTATCAACAAATTTATTTCCTCACTTTCAATAAGATAATTTATTTTGGAAATAAATCACCGACAGAAAGATTTCGTATCAAAAGATAAACATATCTTATATACACATGATACCGGACGACAGTTACAACAAAAATAAAAACAGCAATAAAACAGAGAAAGAACAGAACTGAGAAATATTTTCCATTACGGATTATCTTTTGTTAAAAATAATTGTTGGCAGACCTCACTCAACGGTATATCACTTATAGGAGGTACAGCGTTTTGATGTGTTTCAACAGTTTCATATCTCGCATACGAATCTGTGATTATACTCATATCATTCGATTTGGGTACCAAAGTCAAGTTCAAAGCAGGATAAAAAATGAAAGCTACTAGAGCCAATGTGGTACATGCATGAATTGGTACCGCCACAGCCCAATATTTCTGTGGTAAAAATGTGAATCCGATGTTTTCCAATATATATTCAGGAAGGAACGCCCAAATCAAATATAAACCTAGCGCGGAATTGGAGGCTAAGTATAACGCGAAGCCATAATTAGCTCGGCTTGGAGTCGGAGTTGGTAAACTTTGGGTCATCACTTCGACAAGTTGATTACAAATAATCGTAATTATATTCAGAAGCAATTTCAAAGTTTTGTATCACGTCGCTTAGCGTCTTGATGTTTTCTAAAATTCCATTTATACTAGCTCGCAAATTGCTAACGTTTGATGATTTAAGGGTTCTATAAATACATAATTTTTAAATTATTGACAATGAAAGATTTTCAAAATGAATACAATAAATGATGATCATACATCGATAGCGTATTCCCATCGACGCTCAGTTCTCGAGTTACGTTACCAGGTTCTGTATCAACTCTGAGTGAATTATAAAGAACGGCAGCTCTACTTTTGGATTCAGCGGTATACTTGAAGTTTCTGAAAAGCAAATTCGAAAATATTTACAGAAGCAATTTTATGGTTTTTTCATAGCATTGTAGATCTGAGTATAAAATTACAAACGCACATTGAACATTTAGAGGAAACTTGATCACCACTAGCCGCCATTTCATCTCATTTTATTTCAAAACAATACTGATATTGATGGAACATTAGTCTCTATTATCATGCAGTAATTAATTTAAATTTAAAATTGAATTTTTCTGTCGAAATCTGAACGTAAATCGTACACAACCATAAACAAATTTCTCAGGAACCATATCGAAAAAAAATTCAGACTGATAAGCGCACATGTGCCTTTTGTTTTTGTTTACATTTCTTATCATTTATTTTAATTCTCAATTTTAAATTTCGAATTTCTCACGTTGTTTGCTCGATAAATTGATGTTAAAATTTTAATTACGATGAATTCATCAAAATATCATTCAATGTCGTCTTCGGAAAAAGAAAGTGATGATGATGACGATGACGTTAATCATGATTTTGATGATTCATTTCATACTGCGAATGAAGAATCTTCCGGTGGAATGATGAAACCTGAAATTTTGAAAGAAATTATATTAAAGGTAATGAAATTTACTTGTTTTTTTTTTCGATTCATGATATTTGTTGTTTTTAATCATTAATTTTATTTTTAGACGCATGCATTTATATTATTTACTTTTTTTTAGGTAAAAGGAGTTCACTATAACTTCAACGAAGTAGCTAATTCTAGCTCGCATCCAGTTTTATATTCAAATGAAATCACCGACGACGACGAGATGTGGTTAATACAAACTCCTAAACAGGTATTACTTCAATAGTTCCTTAATTTTAATCTGAACAATTATTTGATCGTTTCGTTTGATTTTTCTCGTCAAGGTAAATTTAAATTCCCTGGCAGAAATGAACTTGCGGTTTGGTAAAAATGTTAGTCAAACAACGTTGAATTCTCGTAAAAGAAAGAAAACCTTTAACGTATTTAATGTAAAACCAACGGGTGAAATTGTAAATTGCGTTCTTCCCGAGAAAAATTCAGAGAAATTTCACCTGAGTTAGTATGATTTCTATATAGTGACTTATTCATAATTTTTCCCACGAAAAACATAATTATACCTTTTGAATTTGTAGATGTTTATCCTGTTGCTGGTAGAATGATTTTACAAGAAGATTCTAGAACTGAAGAAAGTGAAAATTTCAACGAAAGTAAAGTAAATTTGCCGCTTAAACTGGAATCAGATTTTAGTAATTTGACTCATGGTAAATTATTGAATTACTGCGTTAAATATTATCGTAATTTCTGAATTTTGTCATCTAAGTAATTTGCCTTTTTTCTTGCAGATTCAGAGGACATAGCACCGAAAAGAAAGAAAAAGAAGAAAAAACATTAACTAAATTTTTTGTTACGAATTAACTAAGAATAAATTGTTAAATTTTCTAACATTTATTTACCGTTGTTCGTTTTTAAAATGTTGATTCGACAATTAGATAAAAATGTCTATCTTAGTAATAAATGAAGTATTTGACTCCGATTTGAAAAAGAAACCATACGCAGGTAAATCTGTTATTTTGAAAAGGTTTGCGTTTTAAAATTAATTTTTCTTGTTATTTATATTGATTGGAAACATTAATCGTTGATAAACGTCAAATAGAAAGAAGATATGTGAAAAGGTTTTGAAATAAAGACACGAGTACGAATTAACCCTAAATAAGCTCAAGGTCGTTAAATACCGTTACAAAAAATGTACCTTTACATATCTTCAGACATCAGCAAATCTTTTTACCTGAGTGAAATATTTTAGACTTGTTGGGGTTTGTTAAAGAGTATTTAAAGGTACCTTACCGATTGAAAAAAAAAGAGATTTCTTGGATTTCATCAGTTGTGCTTCCTACATCGTAACTGGTACATCATTAGTTTTTTTCATTCTATCTCATCATCTCGTACGTATTTAATTGGTGAGTATCATATTAATTTTTTTTCACTTTGTTTAATTACATTGCTATGATAGAAAATTTAAATTAATATTCGTTGGTTTGTTGCGCCTCGTTAGTTCATGAGGAAACATAAATTTTCAATTTTTAGTTATTTATTATACCAATTTTAATTTCATGAATATTACGTTACTTAACTAAAACAGGAATATTTCTTTTTTAAATCATCGAGTATCTGAATTTTACTTAAATTGAGCTCGTGTGCTTTCGCTAATAAAATTTGTATACTGACGTAACAATTCGGAAATGAAAATTTTTTATATAATCAAGCATTGACATTTTTCAAAAATGAAAAATTTCATTAAGTTGAGTCAAAGGATGGAAGTAGTACGTGTAATCATTAAGTAATGCGGCATTAATCCATTAATACTTGTACAAATTTACATTTTTCTACCGGAGAATATGGTAATACCTCGTAGGCGTTCGGTTATTTCCAATTACAGGATTTAATGAGTTTCTACTTGTCTATGTACATTTTGATTAATAACAAATGTACAGAACTACTTTAAGAATTTGTTTTTTATTTCGTACCATTAATTTTTCTAATGAAATAAAATATATTATATTAACTTTTTTATGAATACCTACAATTTGAAATTCTAACGAATTGTTCGATTTTTGAATTTTGGAAAATATCTCCATAAAAATTTGTTTTCAACGATTAATTTGTCATTTATGCATTTCTTTTCAGGCAACAATGCAATTTTTAAAATTAATTTTCCTTCTTGCTATGGGTATTACTTTATGCTACGCTAAAGTTGAAAGTGGATCCGATGGAAATAGTGTGAATTCTATGGAAAAGTCAAATTCAACAATAGCCGATAAACAATCAACCGGTACTTTAGTTCAATCTTCGTTGTTTCCAAGTAATTATCAATGAATGAAATATTTGAATTAGATGTAGTATTTGCCATATTGATGACACGAGTATGTTTTTATACATTAGCTGACTTAACATGGAAAGCTGGGTTCGGACAAGCATTAATCATTGTGGGAGCCACAGCGTTCAGTTTCGTCTTAGTAGGAGGACTAACACTTTTGTTCGCTCCTCTATTCGGGTACAAGATTTGCTCAATTTTAGGTAATTGTGAACCAATAGTAACTCCTTATTCATCTGGAAGTACTCTACAAAGCTCAGCGCAACCAAATTCGTATTCTGATTCGTACGGAGCATACTATGCGACCGCTCCTTATGCCGCTTATAAAAAAAGGTAATATTTATAAATTCTCGCCCAATATTTAAAACAATGTTAATTTATGTACTACTATCAATTTTCTTTTCAGATCACTAGAATACGTCAAACCAATTCTTGAAAGTTTAGCTGCGGCTTACGAAAGAAAATGAATTAAATTAATTTTTTCTATTTTTAGAAACTTTCATGTAATTCCGTATAAATTTCTCTTTAATTAAATTTTTTAAATCAAAATTTATATCAAAATTATTATCATGGAATTACAATCACGATATAAAATTTATTGACAAAAAAATTAATAAATTACAGTACAAAACAAAACAAAAAAAACAGGAAATTTTCATTAGTGGTAGGTAAGTGCAAATAAATTAATTTTTAATTAATCCATGGTGAAAATTCTAGCTCCGATATCTTTAATTAACCAATCAATTCCAAGTAATAAATTTTCACCACTGATGGCACTGCATTTAATTATACGCCAATGATGGGTTTTAATACTGTCTAAATCCAAAACCTGCGGAATTTTTTTAATATTAAAATAAATCATTGATGAAATTTATTTAGGCAACTTACTTGTTTGATTTCCTCAGGAGATAACGCCCCGGGTAAGTCTTGTTTGTTGGCGAATACTAATAAAGTTGCCCCTGCGAGTTGCTGAAAAAAATCAAATTTGAAAACATCTATTACTTATTTGAAAATTAAGCATTCCGACATCTAGTGAATTTATGACTTTTAAAAGGAGGTTTGCCATATTTCGCATAATGATCCATGTAATGCGATGGGATCGAAGGTTGGTTGCGAATAAAATCTCGTCTCAATTCTTCGGTCATGTTTGAACGCACATGCCCAGTAAATTTGGGAATTTCTCTGTTAAAATCAGAAATTTTTTCCAAAAATCTTTCTTCTTTTTCTTTTTTGGCACGTTTTCTACTCAAATGACGCATCCTTAAAGCAAAGGAACGATTGGAGGGTACAACAGGACTGGGAACTTTATTCATATCAATTTTGGCGTGTTCAATTCTCCACTGCATTAATACATTGGTCTCGTTTTCCACATAAAGAGCACGTATAACGTCCGGATCGTGAAAATCCCAATTTCGTTTTTTCTTAGCGATTAAAACGCTCATGTCCGGAATCATATCATGATATTCATATTCCAAAGCTTTCATAACTTCAATACATGGCTTTTTTTGACGAATGGTACTCGCATCGTCGCTGAGTTTGCTTTTATCAGGGGGTGTACTCAGAGAAGCCGTAGGGGTTGTTGTTGATTCAAGGGATTCATCATCCGATTTGGATTTCGATGATAAATCATCACCATCTTTTGAAACAGATGGTTTTCTAGTCGGTCTAAGATCATCGATACAATGTCTCATCTACTAAGTTATTACAATGTGAACACATTTTACCGAACTTTATTTTTCTAAGCAATTTTTTATGGATAGTTATGAAATGAAATGTTAGTATAAAAAAAAGTAACAAAAGAGAAAACGCACCTCTTCTTGTAATAAGGAATGCAGTTCTTCTGCGCAGTCTTCTAAACGTCTTTTATCAGCACTATCAACAACCCATATTACACCGTCGGTACATTCAAAATAATTTTTCCAATATGATCTTAGGGATTTTTGACCACCAACATCCCAAATGTTCAATTTAAAGCTACACAAATGTTAAAAATGATTAAAATAAATTGACGAACCTACAATCAAGGTCATTGTACTTATTGTGATCCAGAGTTTTAATATTAAAACCAAGAGTTGGAGATATCGAGTGGATGTCTTCTCCATTGAAACGCTTTAGTATTGTAGTTTTTCCAGCATTATCTAATCCCCTGAAGCGCAGTTAGGAATTTATATCATTTAATACGAAATAATATATTATATTAATATCAAATGACAAGATGAAAAAACGTGAATAATAAGGTTATGCAAGGATACAAAAGAAGCAATCTCATTTCTTTCTCTTTTTTCTTCATCTTTTTCAGAACAGTTAGCAAGCCCATGATTCACTAGTTCTTGAAACTCCTTAAACAGTGATTTTCAATAAAGTCAAAAATTTTCAAAAACCTAAATTTGTTTTAACCATGTTGACATTTTGATGGATACATTATTCAACCGTTAGTTGTTGTGAGAAAGTCTTGAAAGAGAAAACATACCTGAGTGATACAAGAAAAACAAATTTAATGTACTCAATCCTAAAGCTTACACTGAACTTAATGGTTTGTGTTCGAACTTTGAAGTTCGATATCGATCACATAATTAATTATTTCAAATTTAGGAAAGGGTTTCACATCTCACTTTCAGTTGTACAACTGGGGTTCAAATAGTGCAACTTTCTGATAACAAAAAAAATAGATGAAAAAAGATAAAAAAGGAAAACAAAATAAGAATTTGAAGATGTTTCGTAATTTTCGGTAATTCTCCTAAATTACCAGTATTTTATTATCATAAGTTTTCATAAATATACTTCATCATATGACAACACTGTAAAATACGTGAAACTTGGCAACGTTTAATGTGTTTTCTTTATTTACGCCTCTGCACTCCACTCCACCACCGCACAGACAGCGCTTTAGAAAAAACAGAAACACATGCACATGTTTCTAAGTTACAATTAAAAATTTCATTTTAATTTTTGGAATTTCGTGAAATGTGGACGTGAATAAGTAGTTATTAGTTTTTTCGTTATTCGATTTTTCAACTATATTTTCCAGCACGAAAGATTTCATTTGCTAGCGCAAGATGGTTTGTATTTAATCATAGTACCAATATATTACATTTTTATAACGTTACTCTTCCTGTTGATTTTCAATTGAGTTTCCTCTCCTTCTGGGAATTATTTTTACAAATAATTGTTTTTAGACGTTATTAACGGTATTATTCGAAAACGCGGTCGGATTTACGCTGTTTGATGTTGTCGAATTCGAAGAAATCGGAGCCTTTTTACCTCAGATAGAACAATCCGTCACTGACCTCAGTCGTTTCAACAAAGTAGTGAAATTGTCTGCGTTTATTCCTTTCAATACCGCACTTGATGCCTTGGAAGCTATCAACAGTATTTCAGAAGGCAAGTCATTAATTCTGTTGTGTTTTTTATTCACTTGACACAAATGATCAATATGTGTTTTGAATAGGTATCGCCCCGGAAAGTTTAACTTCATTTTTGGAAATCAAATTTCTCAAAGCTAATAAAAAGCAAGAACGTACTTTGGGCGTATCTGATTCTAAATTAGCTGCTAACTTATCGGAATCATTAGGAATCAAATGTGTTTTCACCGGCGTTGTTCCAGAGATCGTGCGAGGTTTGTTCATTACGTGTACATTCTGGCTTTTAAAATTTATTGTAAATCTGTTGTTTAATTTTCAGGTATTCGTTTTCATTTTCACAATTTGGTAAAAGGACTTGATGGGAAGACCGCTGCGGTAGCTCAGTTAGGTCTTGGACACAGTTACTCTAGAGCGAAAGTAAAATTCAACGTACATCGAGTTGACAATAATATTATTCACAGTATCGCTTTAGTTGACCAGTTTGATAAAGATATAAATAAGTTTTCTATGAGAATGAGGTACTGTAAGCTTAGTTTTTCATTTCAAGAACGATGCATTACAATTAATCAATGTTGCATATTTCAGAGAATGGTATTCGTATCATTTCCCAGAATTATATAAAATTGTACCAGATAACTATTTGTATGCTAAAGTGATACAGTTCGTTGGTAACCGAAAAGAACTTTCAGAGGATAAATTAGAAGAGCTGGAAGAAATTGTTATGGATTCAGCTAAGGCTCAAGCAATTTTGGACGCAGCGAGAAGTTCCATGGGTCGGTAACAAGTTTTTTGTCGCTTTTATCTTCATCTCATACCGATAATTTATGGTATAAATGTGAATTGGTGCGTAGGTATGGATATATCACCGATTGATTTGGAAAATATCTTGAAGTTTACGCATCGCGTAATAGGCTTGGCAGATTGCCGGTCTTCTATTTCTCAATATTTAAAAAATGGAATGTCATCTGTTGCTCCAAATTTAACAGCATTGCTTGGGGAACAAGTAGGTGCTCGTTTAATATCTCATGCTGGTTCGTTGACGAATCTAGCGAAATATCCTGCATCCACCGTACAAATATTAGGAGCAGAAAAAGCTCTCTTTCGGTGAGAAAAATTTATTATCAGCTACTGAATAATGACCAAAACTTGTGATTGATTTACTTATATTGTATTTTTCTCTGTGCACAGGGCTTTGAAAACTAGATCGAATACACCAAAATACGGCATTCTTTTCAATTCTTCGTTCATAGGAAGAGCTAGTACACAGAACAAAGGCCGTATTTCTAGATTTTTGGCTAATAAATGCTCTATTGCTTCTCGACTTGATTGTTTCGCTGGTAACATTTAATTTTAAATGCGATCTAATCTACCGGAATATTTGTAAAACTAATCCAACATCTTTACTTCTAGAAACAAACGTAAATATTTTTGGTGAAAAGTTACGTCAACAAGTAGAAGACCGCTTAAAATTCTTTGAAACAGGAGATTTACCTGCTAAAAATATTGACGTGATGAAAGAAGCTTTCGACGAATTTTCAGAATATCAGGTTTGTGTATATTCCCGTTTTTGTTTTCTTGACGACAATTTTATTTCAAATACTTTTTGTTCATTAGGAAAAATTGAAACAAAAATCCGAGAAGAAGAAAAAGAAAAAGAAGCATTCTACCAACGACGTTTCTCAAACGGATCAAACGGATGTAGTTATGCAAGAAATTGATAAAATTAATGGATCACCTAAGAAGAAGAAGAAGAAGCATTCCACTAATGATGTTTCTCAAACCGATGTAGATATGCAAGAAATTGAAAAAGTTAATGGATCATCTAAGAAAAAGAAACGTTCTAAAGTGGCTGAAGAATTAGAAATTGAGAATCAGGTTGAGGAAGTTGAACCAGTCCCAAAAAAGAAAAAGAAGAAGCATTCAAAAAACGTCGAATGAATCGATTGTATATGTTTTTATCGTTTGTTTATTGTTTATATTTTTTTAAAATATAACGTACTTTACATTATTTGTGTTGCGTTTTCAAGATTTTCATTGATATCACCGTTCATTGTCAGAATTAAATACAAAGTGAAATTTTGAATTTCCATTAACAAACAATTTATTTACAAAATACAAAATTTTAGAGTATCATGTTACTTCGAAAAAAACAAAATTAACAATAACAACTATATTAAGTCACCTTGTAATATAGAATGCCGAAACAATTGTATTCAAAGTGAACTCATTACCAATCATTTGCATCGGAATTTAATTGAGAGAAGAGTACATCCTTCACTTTGGGACGAGGATTTTCTTGAATTTCAGTAGGAACAGCACCAACTTGTCCCAGCATCCATTCTAATTCTGTAAAAAAATTCCAAATCAATATCACAGTAGTAACTCCTTTCATCAGTTTCACCTTGAAATATACCTTCGACGGAAATATTGTCAAAAAACGCTTCCGTTCCGATGAATTGCTTCACCATATTTCCTTCGTAATAAACAAAAATAGTTGGTAAATTTTTATCGGGATAATTCGGTATGCAAGTAGTTGAGATGCTTTTTAAGAATTTCGTTGATCGAAATTTTCTAGATAATTCTTCAAAATGCTGATTCAGCAAAGCACATAACGGTATTCTGGAGAAAAAAAAACAAACTTAGTTTTTCTGAAACAAAATATCAGACATTTTCTAATATAGATAGAAGATACCCTTGTTTGTATAAATGCAATACGACGTAAACTTCTGGGCCTGCTTTATTCACTTGTTCAACGTAGTCAATGGCGCTAATTTCCAATACATTGCCATATTTAGCTTTCTCAGCCAAGGCTTTCAATTCAGCGATACGTTGATTTCTGTACTTCAGGAGAATAAACTCGTCTTCTTCATCTTCCAATTCATCCAATTCGTCTAATGTCATGTCTTTCATTTCTTTTTCATCTATAATTTTTCAAAAAAAAGAATTAGAGCTGGAAGTATTATACACGAAAAAAGTGATTTTGTTGAGGCCTTCGTACTTTGATTTTTTTGAGATATAGTGGATTCTACAAGATTTACAATATCATTTTCTGTTATTTCTGCTTCTTTGGGTGGAATAATTCCTTTGCTTCTAAGAATGTCATTCCATTCGGTATCATCATTTGGGTCCTAAAGCGTAATTCAAAGTTAACAAGGGAACAAAAACAAACTTCGTAGGAGGTGTTTGCAGCGTGTTTTTTCAATGTGTTTTCAATTACGGAACAGTCCCTAGCACAAACAACTTACCTGCATTTTATTGCCGTTGAAATATTGTTAAACAATTAACTTATAATTATTAAATTTACACGTATAGCGCTACCAAATGTGCTACTTTCTCGCTTCTCTATTAATTGTTATCAGTGATTCATCGCAAGAAAATACCGAAAAAGGATTGTGAGTGAAATGACTGAGCTGTGACGACGATACGACGACATTATTGTTGCATTAGCTAATAATAAACTTCGAATTACGCTGTAATTTCATAAAAATTTACCATTAATAAATTTCAACTTTCAAATTTTAAGAATAAGTTATATTTCGAGTTGTAACAATTCTTTATTTGAGCAACGAGTGTTTCATTCTTTTGACTTTTAAGTTTTTGGGATCTCCGGTGTCATGGACATCAGGGACCAAGGAATCAGGGATTGATCAGCAGAATTCAGAAATTCAGAGATGAATAATTTTCAAATATTAATTCGTAAAATTCCTGTCAAAGAACATTGCCGAAATTTGAGGCGGTAGGCAAAATGCATTAATGAATAATCTCATATTATTAAACAAACGAATATGGATAATTTTAATTTTAAAAATGAAATTATAAGAAATAAAAAATGAAAAAGTTAAATTGGTAAATTACGGGTAATGACTTGGATACCAAATCGTTTATTTTGTTAATAAGTACATGGCATTTGATCTATATAGATTTTTCGATATGAACGCGGCATTGTACTTTTAATCACGGCAGTTTTATTTTAAAAAATAATAAAAAATAAAGTTTCTATTTTTTTTTGTTTTGTAATTGTAATTATTGTTGTTTCAATTTGACACTTGAAATACATCTGAATTATCAAGTATTTTCTCATTATTGTTCTGTTTCACATAGTTGGTAAATATTTTATATTATCTTCAACATCACTATCGTTGAAAACGTAAATTGATGGAACCATCACTATTCATCTTGTGAAGCAAATCTCTACTTTATTGCGGAAATACGTTCTTTGAGTCTTCTGAAATACAGTGGAAGGTAAGTTTTAGCTTTACTAATCAAAAATTGAAAATACTTTATAACCTAGTTTTACCAACATATTACATCAATCGTCCAATATTATGACATTGTCTAATCAAAAAGTGGTGTATCATTGTAAAGAATTGACATTAAAGTGTTAGATCACGAGGAAACGGATTTTACCAAACTATGGCATATCATTTCTTTTTTCTTTTCAGAATTATTCATCATGGCTTGTAATGACAAAGGTTACGAAATTTACAACAAAAACGACTGGATGAAGAAATTGGAAAATGTTCATATTCAGCGTACTGAAATGAATAAATTGATCATGAATTATCTAGTAACAGGCGAGTGCGATCATTTAATTTATTTCGCTATGTGATTTTGTTTCGGTGATGTAATAATTACTTAACTCTATACAATGTTTACTTTTTGTAGAAGGTTTTAAAGAAGCAGCTGAGAAATTTCAACAAGAATCCGGCATTGATCCGCCGATAGACTTGGACACCACTGATAATAGAATTAAAATTAGGGATGCTATTCAAAGTGGTAGAGTCGAGGAAGCAATCACGCTAGTGAATCAATTACATCCGGATTTATTAGATAACGATAAGCATTTATATTTTCATTTACAAGTGCGTTTTTATGGAGATAATTTTTGTTATTAATTCTCTTTGTACTACGTAAGATTTAATTTTTGTCTAGCAATTACAATTAATCGAATTGATACGAGAAAGTAAAGTTGAAGAAGCTCTTCATTTTGCTCAAGAAAGACTTTCTGAAGCTGGAGAAACGGATCCTAGTATATTAAATGAACTGGAGAGAACTTTAGCTTTACTTGCTTTTGAAGAACCTTCTAAAAGTCCTTTTAGTGATTTATTGAATCAATCTCATAGACAAAAAGTAAAGATTTACGATTTGTTTAAAATTCTCGCAATGGATATTTTCATGTATTGTTTACTTTCAGATCGCTAGTGAATTGAACGCAGCGATTTTGAAGACGGAACATTTAGAATCACCGGTACCTAAACTATTCAATTTGATGAAAATTATTTTATGGGCTCAAGATGAACTAGATAAGAAAAAAGTGAAATATCCTCATATGACTGATATCGGATCTGCAACCATAGAAGGTCCTAAATGACATATAGAGGAGATGTCCGTTGTGGAATCACAAAGTCCAAGCAACAGTATCGAATATTAATTTTTACTAGAGGTGTATGTTTGTATGACCGAATTAGTACAATTCATCGATTATCTAAACATTTTTTTCAAGACTTTGAGTCATTTATTCAGTGTAATAATAATTGCACCCATCTCTCATCATGTATTTGGCAAGGGTAATAATTGTATCCCTCTGTTTTTTTTTCGTCAAAAACAAATGTGTTATCTGAGAATGTACCGAGTGAAATTTTTATTATTTTGTAAAGTTGTTTTTATTCATTTGTTTCTGCGATAAGAAATTCTGTGAATTGCTTCATTCAGTTAAACGTTCTACCTGCCAGAGTTGTCTTGTTTGTAATCTTTAGATCGAAAAATGCGCAAGAGCGAGACGCTTACCTCGTGGTTGTTGAAATGGCAAAGTAAGGAGTATACTGAAGATAGATTTTATGAAAAAGTGTTTTTTTTCTGTAAATATATGAAGAACTAATTCTTTACTATCTATTCAACCTTAAATGTTAGCGTAGGCTTGGCAGAGCAAAGCAACTTCTTTTTGTACGTTTTTAAAAATTTATCTTATATCTATTATTAAATCTGTACACTGAATAGCTTGTATATAATTACATAAACTATTAATGTTTTTTTGTTTGTGTCAAATCGTTGGATTTTTATCGTATTTTATTTCTCGAATTTTACACACTTGGCCGATATTTTGGCACTAGATTCTTATTTAGTGTTCTTCATTATTAGGTCATAAATTTGATAATTGTGGAAACGTAAGTACTAGAAACGAGCGTGAGCTTTATGTCGTCTTCGGCGTTAATTTTTTGATTATTTACGGCGAATTGATTAGGCAATTTTTTTAACTTCGTTTTCCTCCGTCAATAATATTCTGCACCACTCGAGTCGCGTCTTATTTTGAACGAGAGCTGTAAGGATCTAGTAGATTATATTCTTTACCGGTTTTCTGGTGATAATTCCCTCTCTAGGTACTATTTTTTTCCTGAATATGTTTATGTATGTAATTTTATAATGGAATTTAAAATATCGACCATCAGTGTCGAAGAAATGCACAGGTACCCAGAACCTACTACGTGAGCTCGTAATTTCATAAACCGACGATGTTTACTTTTTAATTTTATAAAAAGGAATTGAAATCGGTGAAAATAGTGAGCACTTAACACCCACAAGATATTCCATTAAAGAAATTGATAAGCTTCCGCGATACCTACTTGCAGCCAATTAACTATCTAATATCTACCTACATGCATTATGTAATTTTGTTTATTGTGAAGTCACGAGAAAATTGAAATCATGGATTTTTTGTCTCGAGCAAAATTTAAATACACAAGACAGCTTTTTTATTTATACGAGAAGCAGATAGACAGTTAGACACGTGTTTTTAAACCTCAAGTAATGGTTGCTTTTATCTAAAAATCCAACCGCACATTTCTACTGAAAATTTAATTCTTTTCAAATATCTTTTGTTTCTACGCGAAGAAAAAGGTACTCCTCAGTTCAACGTTTTAAAACGAACGAGATGAGTTTACTAACCCTCTAAAGTGACATTGAATTTTACATTGTTCATTTGTTCCATAACGCATCGATTCATTTCGGGTATTTGTTATTTTCGTAAGGTCATATTTTTTTTTGATTTATAGATTAGGTACTTTTGTATCTTACGAAAAATCTAATTTCTTTTACGAAGACAGAATTTTACAAGATACGCGATGTATCGTTATTTTACTTTGTCTAATTTGTCACGAGTTGTTTCTTAAGGCTCGTTTACACCATGAAAGTGTTGTCACGATAGTAGCTGTCATGACAGCCACTTTCATAATGTAAACAAACTGTCATGACAGTGCAGTGGCACTTTCACACTATCATGCATGCATGATAGTATGACAGTACATTCACGCATTATGCTCACCAAAATTAGCAACCTTTATAAACAATTAGTCAATTACTATTACTAGTGAGTAATCGTTTTAGTATGGGATTTTGAATCACTCACCTTAACAAGCAACCAATAAAACATGTCTTTATTTATTCGAAGGCTCACCCAAACTTTCTTCCTTTTTTTTCTTTTTTTTTGTATTAGATTCACTTGTATTTTAATTATTTCAAGTAATGTAGAGATTACTAACTCTTCATCAGATGAAGACGACATTAAAATTTAAATATTCATAATATCAAAATCATTGATTTCTAATAATTTTAATAGAAATAATATTATTTTTATTTTCATACTATTCTTGTTAAATGCTACGAAATCATAAAATGATGCGTTTTAAAATCAAAAATTCCAGCAATGATAAGAAACTGTCGAGTGATGTTATTCGTGTGTAAACACTGTCATGAAAACATGAAAGTGGCAAATTTCATGACAGCTACTACCTTGACAGCACTTTCATGGTGTAAACGAGCCTTGTCTTCTGTGTATTTGATGAGTATCCTTACCTTTATTTTTTTAATTTTTCATGTTATATTATTATTTAAAAAAAACGTTTTGAAATATTATACTTATTTCTCAAAATTTTGTAACCATATCGTAATTTTACCAGAATCAGATAGGCAGTATCTAGAGGTAGTAGGTCTTGGTACTATAGATACAAACAAACTAGAACAAACTTATTTTCACATCATTATTTCGATGTATTTTGATTTATCGTTTATGGTAACGTATTCCCTTACTATATTTATTTATCGTCAATATTAAAAAAAAATTGATGAATTGCAAATCTGATAAATGAATGGGTATAACTCTACGAAGATAGAACGCTGAAGGAAATAATAAAGAGAATTTAAATTATCTTAATGTCATACCGTTTATTTACGTTTTTCATAGTTGTATCATTTCGTGATTTATTGTATGAAGGTGAAAAAAAACTATTTTGTTCGTATTTTCTTCAATCGATTTTCTACCTACCTCAGTGAATTTTCGTTTCATCTGCACTTGCGAATGTTTGTTTGGTGAAAAAACGCATCAAAGTAATGATAATGCGTACATACCTACCTGATTACCCACTATTCGATGTTCCTTTCTTAAAATATGAATCTACACACTTCTCGATTCTATTTGAAGTACGATTACTAGAACGTACGCACACATACAAAGATAAAATTCAATTTCAAAAAAGCCTTTATTTAACAAATAAGTAAAAAAACACATCACAGATACATAAAAAAACTTCATAATTAAAGATAAAGATAACACAAATAAAAGAAACATATTCTTGCTCAAAGCTCAAACGTTTGCTTCAAGACGACGTTACAAATTGCTTTATCATTCGCAATTATATCAATCAACATCAGGTAACATTCCTGCATTAGTTACTAGGTAATTAGGTACACATCGATGACAACATGATAATATTACGAATATCTATTTATCAATATAAATACTTCATGAAACATCACTCGTTGAAATTCAAAATGCTATTTTACTCGACGTCATTTAAGTGAGCAAAAACATACTTTTCTTTGATCGCAATCGATATACGAATGAATTTGTCATAAAAAAATACTTCAAATAGCAAGTAGATATAGATGAAGTATACCGAAGAGCGGTGTTCATAAATCACTCGTACATGAATGAAGATTAAATTTCAATGGATGTTGTCAAAAAGAGAATGATGAATACATTAATGGAATTTAAAATAGTTAAGACATATCGGAAATTAACAAAAATACAAATACACATTTTCCTACGATGAATCACTCATTTCATCATTCCTCAACATTTTAATATACGGAAAACTTGAGATAACTTTTTTGTATCTTAGATATATGTATTTACTAAAAGAAATAAAACAAGAAAACAAAATTCTCGTTATTGAAAAAAATAAATAAAATATAGCACATATGTAATAAAAATCGTGCAATATTTTATTTAATTATTTTCAATATCTGCGAGAAAAAAAAAGTCGAACTTTTTGTCGAAAAATCCCGTACATAAAATTTTTATCTTTTAATGTTACCACATAAATGTAACCAACGAGGAAAATTTAATTTCATAAATACTTTTTTAGAATGTAACAATATTAAAAAAGAAAAACAAAACTTTCCACAATGAACTACGTAATAACAAATGAATTGTTTACAAAAATACGGATAAATTTCTTACCACGATTAAATTCATTATTGTTATCAGGTTGAATATTAAGTATATTATTTCGTATTTTCATTACAAGTTGGATCATCAAAAGAGCATGAAAAATAGGTAAGTTATTATAATAAGCGGCGTTGAGTATTTTATAAAACTTTTACGTTTTAGTATTTCTTATGCATTTAACATCTAGATAAAAATTAAAGAACAATCGATGAAGTAAGTCGTAACAATGGGGATTTCTTCGCTGAATTCACAAAAGCAAATAAAATCATGTATTTCCTTTTCAAAACAACTTCTCTTTTTTAATCATATTAATGTAAACTTTTTACGTAGTAAATAGGACTATAGAAAAAAACTATTAGGGACAGTTGGTGGTTTTTTTTTTTTGACTTTCTTTATTACGAAAATTATTTCTTTTACAGCCGAATTTTTTCTTATAATTTCAATAAAAATGCCGTATCACCAAAACGCAACCTAAAAAAGAGTAATAAAAGGGTAATTTTGAAAATGCAACCTCTGTATTTAAATGAATCAGATTCGGGAGTTGTAGCCATAAAATTCACCAAGTGGAACTTTGTAACAGGAATTCATGCCGTTTACTTGGTTTACTATCTCGAAAGCAGAAGTACGCACTTAATTTTTGTGACAGAAGTAAATTTTTTTTACGTATTTCTTCAATGAAAAAAGTTTACTTATTTTGGTATATTGTTCTAATCGAGTAGGACGTAAAATTTGTAAAATTTATTTATTTTTGATTTCTAAAATAAAACCTACGTTGATTAAAAATTCAGCAAGTTTAACATGTAGGTTGTTGGATTCCAATGTGTGATGAATGTTTTCGATATGCTTAATTATTTATTCGTGCATAATGAATCGTCTATTAAATTACGAGTTTTTCAACAAGCAAGTACCTATTACCTAATTAGGTAGTTTCTTCGAATTTTTTACTGTTAACAGCTGCTCGATTTTACAGTGCGAAATTGTGTTACGATCAATCCGCTATTTTCAATTGTTTTAAATACCAAACAAAACATACAACGAGGGTAACCCGTAAATTTCACGTTGTAATTTCGATTCACTTGCACCAAAAGAAAATATACGCGAATGTACCTACAGCGCTGAAGAAAAATTCTACAATCAAACCTCAAACAGACAATTTTATAATCAAAAATTCTTTTTAACTGTATGTAACTTACTTCGTAGCATTAAAAAAAACTCCAATAACACTTGTAAAGTAAGTCGACAGTGCAATATTGTACAGCAAGAATTTGCATTACGATTTAAATTACATGCAAGAGTTCACAATTTTTTTCATTTGATTACATTTTTGTTTCGTAGAAAATACAGCAAATAATATGTTACACCGGAAACGGTTTCCGTTACTTTTACAAACAGTGGAATAAAATAAAAAATCTAATGATTTTCATCGTTTCAATTTTCAAGTAAAATGCAAAGGCAATAAAATTTTATTAAAAAATTGCATTACTAAGCCATTTGCATTCTCTTTGTAATTACGTATCACAACAAAATGAAAAAAAATTACACGTAAATAAAAAAAACCTTACGAGTTACAAGCAAAACTTGGAGCTTCGAGAAACGACGTTTACAACAAGGTAAATTTATTTTTATCGAAAATTTAAAAATATAAAAAGGAACATTAACGAATTGACGAAACATAAAATAAAACATGTTGCATAATACTGATACACGTAACTATGCATTTATCAAAACTAACAAACGTGATTTCACGTATGAAATTTTTTATTAACAATCAAAATGTGAATATTTGTTTAAAAAAATCGTATGGACATGAATGGTAACAACGTTCAAGTAAAAAGTTCATTTTACACAAGATCTATTTGTTCGCTATGGTGAAACGATTCGATTTCAGTGAATTTCGAATCGCATAAATCGCTCAAACTTCGAAATTTATGAGTCAACATTTTCTGTTGTGATAGCGGCCTGATGACGTTGAGTTTTTCTTTTATTGCTACTATAGGAGATTTTTCTTTTTTAATGTTACATTTACTATTAAACTTGAAGCTATTATTATTGACAACTGTATTCGTACTGAGAATTTTTTCACTTTCTGAATTTTCATCGTTATGACTTGGTTTTTTCTCTAAAATTCCATTTTGTAATTTTTGGTTACTAAGCGGAATTTCTTCTTTTTGAGAAAGGCTGGAACGAGGAGTGGATACTTGATGATGATGGTTCATTCGACAAGTATAACATGAACGAGATTTTATCATGTATTTGTGTCTTTTCTGTTTGCTAATGCAGCAACGACAAAGATGACCGAAGGTTAACTAAAAAACGAAAAATAAATCTAATGGTAATTTGCTGAAATCACCGATGCTTGATATTCAGTTTAAAATTGTTGCATTTTCTTTCACATAAAATTATACCAGATATTTCTCTTGAAACGTACTTCTTCAAGGAATTTATTTGTGAAACCTTTGATATATACTTAATTATGCAATTAATAATATGAAAAATCGCCATCGCACATAAATTTAACCTTGTTGCATGAAAAACGTGAAAAAGCTCATGCGCTCATGTATCAAATAACGTTGGGTATTCATAACGAAATCATATCGTAAATCTTTCTTGGAAGTATTCAGAAGTTGAGATTTATTTTTCCGACTTATCTTTCAACAGAAAAAAGACATATCCTAAAATTTAAAACAATGCTTCTTTACGATACAGATTACGCGTAAAAGAGTGTTAGAAAATTCCACTTTTTTGACTCCGAAACTTCGCAGAATCGGGTGTTTATTTGAAACCCTACCAGAGCAGTGATACCAACATCTCAAAAAAGTTGAAAAAAGTCATGATGAGATGAAGTACAAAATCATTATAATAAATTAGTTGACGAAATTCTTCTAATCAAAATTTACTAATTTTATGAAAATGACGTTCAATATGGTTTTTGCACCAATTGAGATGAATTATTCAACAGAAAAACTTAATTTACGATTTTGTACAGTGCCATCATAACTTTTTTTTTCTGATGTTGCATCTCTGATTGGCAGGGTTTCAAATAAACATTCGGAATTTCACGAAATGATAACAATTTTTCAATTTTCAGTGATTTGTTTAATTAAAATTCGATGAAAATTTTTTGGGTATTTTATTCGAAATGTAGCGATGTCAAAAAAAGTAACAAGAAATTTTCGACGAATGATGATTTTTATTCTTTAAACGAGAAATGAAATAACGTGGAAAAATTAATTTATTCAAGTGACAGATGTTCTTCTGGTACAGTTTCATTTCGCAAGATTTGGCGATGTTTCGTATTCGCAAGTTTCTTCCGGATTAATTTCTTTCTTATGCACTTTCACAATAGCGTTGTCTTTAACAACGCAAAAAGCTTCAAACTTACCTTAAATGCTCTCCGAAACCGGTTGGACATTATGTTATAGAGTATTGGATTAATGGTTGCTGATAAATAATACAATATACCGCTGATGTAAGTCAATATGGTGTATAAAGTGATCACGGCATTCGAAGGTTTCTCTCCAGTTCGTAAACCGTAAATAGCTAATAATCTTTGAGCGTGAAATGGAGCCCAACAAATGATGAAAGCTACTACGACGGCAACTGTAATATAAAAACAAATATATTTAGTTTCGAAATGAAAATAAATCATTTTACGAGTTGTATTTTAAACTTCGCCGAGAAAGCTCTAGGAAATTATCAGTCTGAGGTAGTAATTTCAGTGGGTATTATCGAGATAATTTTCTGTTACGTTTGTTATCACCAAACGAAGTGCTTACTGAAAGAAATGAGTAAACAAATGTCATTTTATTTGATGGGTAATCTATTTTGTAAAATTCAATTCGAGAATGTTCTATAGTCGTTTAGGTACAGCTTAATTATCAAGAAATAGTGAGCGAACAAAAATAATGAAGTAAATAGCTAAATATACGTGTTGTAGCGTTTTAGATATAGCTCTTATATGTCTTAAGTGTCCATATTTGCATTAAAATGTCACGTTGTGAAAAACAACGGCTACATTGGCACCCTTATTGACATACACGTCGTTTCAGGATTTTGTTTTTATTTACTTTGACGTTTAAAATCCTTCATTAGTTCATTACTTTTGGTACCCGTTTAATACCTCAGTCCTTATCCAGTTTAAGTACATATATCTATACAAATAACAAATGTTGATCACTAAATTGATAAGCAAGTAGGTAAATAGGTATTCGGTGTATACATTAAAAATATAAATCACTTGAGCGTATTTTTAAAAATAATCGAATGAATAGTTTATAGCTGATTGATTAATACCGAAATCAGCGAAGTGGTTATAAATGCTTGATAGAAAACTTATCGTTTTCGAAACACGTGTTCATTATATTCTTCTATCTTATTGATAGGTAGTTAATCGCGCACCGTTCATCACACCCACGCCACGTGAATTTGACAAGAATTTAATTTACCCATTTTCCATATCGTTTAAAAAACCGTCACGCTGAACGAGAAAAATATTCGTTTACAAATTGATATCGTAATACTAACCTAACATTCGTATCACCCTGGTTTGATTTTTCCTCGTTTGTCTGTCGAGAATTCCCAAACGACCAGGAGACGATTGTTTTATTTGTCTGGAATCTCGTAATCGAAAACCAATTAAAATATATAGTATAGAGATCACGCACATCGGAATTACGAAAAACACCAAAGAAGATATTTCAAATGCATGGTCCATCACTGAAGGTATAACGGTGCATTCCATTTCGTGATTCGATTTATGCACTATTCCAAACTGAATCGCCTACGAACAGAAAGATGACTAAATCAGTACATTGTAAAATTGAATTTACAGTTGAATGCAACAAAATGGACTTCGATTTGAATTTGTGTACGTAGATGATTGAAATCTAACACTTGAGCACGTACTGCTCAGTGTAGTTATACAGTACTTGGTACTTCACTTCTAAACTTCATTCTCTTTACATCATTATGTAAAACATTGTTTACATTCATTTTATTTCGGTTTACTGCATTTTGTACACAAAGTACTTGTTGTTTGACTTATATTGCCTTTTTTAAGTAAGATTTCTTGTTATAGAAGATCAAGTTAATTAACATATAAGTAGTTTTCAAGTGGAAAACTTCACAGTTTGCTACTTGCGAAAACAAACAGAGTGCTCGGAACAACAAAAATGAAACCAGAAATAGAAATGAGAACGATATAAAAAAACAAAAACGAAAAATAAATTATTGAAGACAAGTTATTTCTCGAAGAAAATCAATGATCGAGTGTGTTTTAAATAAATATTTCAAACCAAATAAGATTCCGCTTATCAAGTATTTACATTCAAAAAGAAAAAAAGTCAAAAACCAGAAGCTGCGCAGTTGCGTTCAACTTATCTTTAAAATTTAAGTACTTACGTGAAAAGGATACGCAACAAATTCAGAAGAAAAGTTTATTGTGTACCTATAATATACGCAATGGACAAGAAAATGGTAGAAAAATATAAGCCCATAAACAAATGGCGGTGTACTGAGAAATAAATCTCGTTTCAAAAAGAATATATTCAAATATACTCACTAAGCAAATTTTCTCTTTTATTTCGATTTAACGCGATAGTAGATAAACCATATGAAAATGTTTCATCTTTAGTTTCTTCGAACGTCACATTTCATGCATCCTTCTCGTATCTGAACGCATTTATATAATACAAAGCAATTGAAGAGCACTCCACAAAATCCTAGACACATATTCCGCCAATTTCTGATATTGCCTACTTTTTTGTGTTTGAAAATGATCTTCTTTTTGGTAAATTTTTATTAAAGAATAGGTACCTACCTAATAAGAATTTCAAGCATTTTGTGTTTATGAAAGGAAAAAAACAAAATATGTTGTGATATTACCTATTGTATTTCCTTTTATTTGTTGATCATAATCCATTACATTTTTATTTGATTTTCGTTCATATATTTTTATTGAATTAAGTAATTAAGGCAATTCTTCACCATTCTTATCAGTAAGATTTTTGTGAAAAAAGGGGGTCACTCAGTTACCACATTTTTTGAAAACTACTGAACGGATTTGACTGAGGTTTGATTTAATTTGGAGGAAATCTACTTGGGAATAAGAGTACGGGAGCTTTTATTGATTAATTAAGTACAAAAGGAAAAAAACACAATTTAGTGAGAAAAATTGAAGTGATGATATCTGGGCTCCCAAGACGAAAATTGAAAATCTGGCCCGTACTCTTATTAAAATAGTTGTAAGAAAAAGATTCATGAAGAAAAAATTGAAAAATTTTCAATTTCTACGGAGATAAGTGGTAACTAAGTTTAGAGAAACGGAGTTCGCGGCGGTATATTTCAAGATGGCCGCTGGACAGTTTTGGTACTACAATAAAATTTATAGAGAGCGCATTATTCAGTTATGTACATATTCGTTCTTTCAATTATCACATGAAATCCTAATCAATCATATCAATACCATGATGATTCAAAATGAATAAGTCACAGGTGGTCATAGGGAGCTGCTCGGGACATAGCATTTCGCTCCCACATGACGCAATGGTAAAGAATAGCCTTAAAAACAAAATGGAGTTTTACAACATTAAATTAACGAAAGAACGAGAACCCAGCACTTTTTTGGTGTTATCTTCTACCCAAAATAAATTTCACTAAAATAAAAAGCTCGCTATTGATATTTTGTTCTCAGTTAGTGATAAGTGACATAAAACAAAAGAACAATCATGCACGTGCATTTACGCTCGAACTACTGCGACGATAACGCGAGGTTAATTCTTCATCGCAGTAGCAACCATCAATAAATTTTCTGTAACAAGTAGATCGTTCGTTAGGTACTTGGTAGCTTGGGCACATAAGTCAATTTTTTTACCCATACAACGGGAAATCTTTAACATAAATTGCTAGACGCGGTAAAACCTGGTTGTACATTTTGCTTCATCAAGAAAAAGACAAACGTAAACTGAATAATATCCGCAATGCGATTGTTATTTGTAATAAAGTAGCTTTGTAGCTATTCAACTATTCTTTTTGACTTCAAGTTGTACTTTGAGCACTACAACAACTACAAATCCTGAGATGCAATTGATGAAATACTTAAGATGGGACTTTGAGTATAGTGGGTTGCATAACAAAGTTTTGCAGGAAAAAGCACTAAAATTCTTGTAACTTCTTGGGAAAACTGTAATTGCAGATTGTCGCTCTATCAAACAATTAAGTAAACGTATAAGGATATTATATTAAAAAATTGCTTAATTTTATGAAAAATCGAAGTTACAGGACTTTATTTTAAAGTTTCTAAGATTCTACAATTTCAGTTGTTTATCAAATGGGACAATTTTTTGATATGATATCTTAAAACATACAGTTGTTTGTTTGATAGAGCGATATTTCACAATTTTAATTTACCTCCAAAGTTACAAGGATTTTAGTGCGTTTCCTGCAAAAATTGAGTATGCAACTTATTCTACCCGTAGTTTCATTTTTAGAAATTAGGTATTACCATGGAACTATATTACCATGTATTACTTTACAATGAAGTTCTGCGGTTTACATCAGCGACATTTTGATTTGTTCTTCTAGAGTGAATTACGTAGTTATTATTATTTTTAAATAATTGTAGAGGGGGGGATGTCTTTATGCTATTGATATTATTCAGGAAATGAAGTCTGAAACCTTTGGCAAAACAAATTCAACATTTCTCGCAAATAATCGTTAAAACATAAGTAATTCGTTTTCGTGCTCGAAGCCACGATATTTTTTATTTCTAATCATTATTAGCAGTAATTTTATTTCTGTCATTTTGAGAGACAACAATCACGAATTCGTTGGTCTTTATTGATAAAAAAAAAAAATCTTAAAAAAACGGTCGCGTGTATTAATGAATTATAAAACCAACGTAAACAGTAAAAGTAAAACTTACAAGTTACCAAAAAGGTCATTTTTCCCTCGATTTTTAATGAAACCCGCCTACTTGTTTCATGCAGATTACAGTAATGGCGGAACGTTAAATAAAACTACACAATTTCTTGCCTGCCAACTGTGTCACTCAAAGCATAATTAAGAAAATTTTAATCATTTTAAAATCAAGATAAATCCAAAAAAGTAATTTCACTACTTAAAAAACTACCTTCCATTCGTCTACCACGTTAGGTTTACATCTAAAAACAAAAAGTTTAAAGTTTAGTTATTTACATTCGCGATGCCTACGACGCTCTCGTTTTTCATTTGTCGGAAAACCTTCGCTTGAATAACGAAAAATTATGAGGGAAGAATTAAATTCACCACGTTGACGAGAGAAATTTTACTTCTTAAATAATTTCAATTTAGCTCGTTAAATTTTTTTGAGTTTTTTCCTCGAATATGAATTTTAGATGCAAGCGCTTAGCAGATATATGTACTTGTGATGTTCAGGAAGTTTTCATAAACGAGAAATTTATTTCGCATATTTATCGCGTTACTTTGAGAATATTTAAAATAGGTAAAAATAGTACACGAGAATGAGATAAATTGCGTTAAGCAGCTCGTTTATAATCTCTTCAATAACTACGAGTACGTTTTTATATTTATGTTCTCTTATTCCAACCATCATACAAATGTTTTTCATCGGTACTTTTCTTTACAACGCTGAATAACAATTTTTCTTTAATTCTGATAACAAATATTCATTTTGTTTGAAAGAATGAAAAGCGTATAATATGTCTTGAGGTAAAATTCATTCTAAACGGAGTCAGATCATAATCCGTTTCTCATGGTTTAATACCTATCAGATTAAGCTCGAGAAACGAGATATTCACGATGGCATTATATACTTCCGCTGCAGCGATAAAATTATTTAGCATGAATGTAAAATACATAATGAATAAATAAAATTAACCAGAAAAATTCGTGTAATAGATAAACAACGTTCATAACCTAGAAACACTAGAACACCATGTTACTTTAAAGCAGGAGGCAAGAGTACACGTGAAATAAATTGCATACACAATTTCTGTAGGAAAATTCTCTAACCATTGTAATTACCTTAAGACGTGATAATTATGAGATATTGCTTTGTCGCACAAAAATTATATTTTAAAATAGTCGGTCAAACGAAAAAAACATCTTGCACTTGTTTTTCAATGTAGTTGTAGCTATTTCGCTGCATTTTCCAACGCAACAAAATTTCGTTATGCAACTCATTCAACATGTAATTTTCCCCGAACTGAGTACTAATGAAAGGGTAATTAAAATAATTCGCCTCCCATACAATTCAACGAGTCTGATATAGAAGAAATGATACAAATATAATAAAGTGGAAATTAGAAGATATGCAAAAATCAATTTATCAATCAACGAATTATGAATTATGTATCGAAGAAAAGCTTATTAGTGAAACGAAAAATATAAAGAAATGACATGAATAATATCATTAGTAATTGTAGTAATTCTACCTACATAATTTTATTTAATCATTTTTTTGTGTGATTTAAAAAAGTGGGAGAAAATTAATGTTGTGTATTTGGGGAGAATTTTCAACGGTCTTTTATACTCCGGCGAAAATATTCTACCAAATTACAAATTGTCACAAATTGACCTTGTTTTAATCTGTATAGAAAATCGTTCAATTTTCCAATATCGCGTAAAAGTGAAATAAATAAGTATGAAGAAAAAACCTGATCAAAAACTCAGCACGTGTTTCATATTTTCTAATCTCATTTCGCCTTACTCTTTTTGACTTTCGCTAGCGAAACGTTTCTGAAAGATGACAGAAGGTTTTTCATCTTTTTCCCACACCAATCCACTTTAAATTTTTCAATACTCATTGTGAGTTTAGAAATCTGAACTTTAATTATATATAGATTATTCTTCAAGAGTAGTAAAGGCATATAATAAAATATTATGCGCCACCGCCTACGCATTATACAGGGTGTCTCGGTACAGGTTAGCAGCCCCTCATCAGCGATATAGTCCACTCATGCTAGGTTCATGAACGCATGCTTGCCGATCCTATAAATTAAAGGGGTAGAGATATGCTCGACTGAAAATTTTTTTTTGATTTTTGTTTTGGATTTTTGACAGCGCGCCACTCGGCAATCGTGATAGGTAGGAAGTTGTATTTGACACCGTAGGGAGGCTATCCTATCTATCATGATCGCGGAGTAGCGCACCGTCAAAAATCCAAAATAAAATTGACAAAAAATTTCTAGTTGAGCGTATCTCCACCCCTTCAATTCACAGGATCGGCAAACATGCATATATGAACCTAGAATGGGTTAAGTATACCGCTGATGAAGGGGTGCTAACCTGTACCCAGACACCCTGTATTTTTATTATTAAAAATCCAAACAAAAAAATTCTTCATTCTGCAATTCCTTCGTGAACTAAATTCAATGAAAGAAATTCAACAAATCCCTCATCAACACCGAGTGTAATAATCTTAGAAATGAAAAATTACCATAAAAGCAAAATTAATTCGCTTAGGTATATACATATTTAATAGGAGTAAGACTTTGAAAGATTTTAAGCACTTCTAATGGTTATTAAAATTTCGTTCGAATTAAAGAAATAATTTTATTCAAAACGGAAATTCCCTTGACATTTGCAAAAATAATAAAAACTTCAAAATTGACAAACGCCTTTAACTTTTATTCATATTTCAAGTCATCTAGATATTATGAACTATGTGACGACTCTTTATGACATTAAATGCAACCGTTAGTCGTTAATCCTTCGAAGATATTTTATTGTAATTAGTTTTGAGGAACAAATTCCTAAAATATGGCGAGGGTGAGGAAGGTAATAAAAATTAAAATCAAGATACTAGTAGAATACTTTTGATTTTTATATGAGAAAATATGTTTTAATTAGCGATAAAATTTTTATTTTTTTGAAAAAAGAAAGCGAAATTCAGATTTTTTCCTGTATTTGGCGACGCTTCGCTAGCGCTACACATCGAAATATTCAACTAAATATTTTCTGTACAGTACGTCCGGTTGATGTTGGTACCCCTGAGCGCAAAAATCCCATCACCATAGATATAAGTAATACAAATAAATTATTTTGAACCCTAATCGATGTTTATAAATCGTTATTTTGATTAAAATGAAGAATTTAAGTTGATATTAATAATTTAAAAACGAAAAATAATCATTGATAATCGATGATTCACTTTTTTCGTGCGTTTTTTTGGTGCTGTAATTTGCACGCACTGACTTCCTTATTTACGTTGTTTGTTTTGTAATCAGTGTAAGTGTTGCCACCTTTCACGCGTTAGCTACGTCGATGGGATTTTTACGCTGAAGGGTACTAAGATCAACCGGACGTACTCCACTGTGAGTTGAAGTTATAGTTGTAGATGTACTATACCGGGTGTTCGCTTATTTATGCCCCTCATTACTTTTTTGGTGAACGAAATTCTTGCTGTCAGTAAGGAGGTGGCCTATGAATAGTCGGGCAACCATGGAAGAGGTTTGTTATATTGACTCACATGTTGGAACATTTTTCAATAAGAAGGGTAGATCTCGTTCACCTTAATGATTCGCAGCCGCTCGTTTCAGTTCAGTATCATTATTTTTTTGGACATTTGAACTCACTTGAACTTCAATTTTTTCACCCAGTATTTTATTTTCTTCAGAAATTGAAATAAATTCACGTTTTCACCAGAAAAAATGTTTTTTTGATCAATTTCTATGAAACCACTAATCACCGATTCCACTTCATCAACATTTTTTAAATGTAGAAGATCTTTATAATTGTACTTTGAAAGCGACATTTCCTAATTATAGACCTAAAACCGAAAAACCACGAACATTCATTTTTTCCAAGTTTATAATTCAGTTCATTCAAAGAATCATTCGTTCGTTCACTAATGTTCCAACATGTAGGTCAATATAACAATCCTCCCCATGGAACACCAACTTAAATGGAACGTATCAATAGGGCCAAATTGGGCAGACCTTTTAAAATGAATTTAAGAATGCGGAAATATTCAAATTTATCGAGGACTTCTTGAAAAACTTCTTTTTTGAATACATTAAAACGAACTGAATCAATTTTTTCCACTCTCACGTTGACTCGTGTAGCCAATAAACTCGAACTTTTTGTTTCTAAATATAATTTATTGCTTCACTGAAGCGATATTTCGAGCTCAGCACGCAAATCACGCGGAATTAGGCAAACAAAAAAAAGATGCGAATTTTTAATCTAAATGTTTCATCGCACACGTCAAGCGTGTTTTAATTATGTTTTAAAATTCCTCTCACGTCGTATATATAAGTAAAATTACCTACCTTGAAGCAGTGCAAGCGACAAAAGACATTACCGAACCCATATTAACTCGCGAGTACAAATTACTAGCCTCTTTAAAAGTACACATTTTAAACGGGTATCATATCTTTCATGGAATAGCCCATTATAATAATAAATACATTTGGCAACGTTATGTTGTTACATTAAATTTTTTCCTGAGACCAATTGCAGTTCACGTACGATATAAACGAATTTACATAGGTTTTCGAATATTTTATTTTGATTCGTGTCCTATTTGAGTAGAAATTCGTAATGCACCGAAAACAAAGTAATTCAGAATGTTACCGTTTTTAATCTTATTTTGATTTATAGTATATCAGCATATCTAGCTTCGTTATTTTTGTGTTACCTGTTCATCACATGACGCGATGATAAAAAGTTTTTTTTTTTTTTGAATTACACATTCACGTAAGTATAATACGAATTGCTCATGACTTGAAAAATATATTCGACTGGTGGGTGCTTGCAAGTTGCAAAATTATGTACCTGATGTCCGTTTAATAACAGGGCCATTTCCAGTTTTCAGACTTGATAAATTACTTTTTTTTTCACTTTGAAGGGCAACTGATAATAGTAAACTTGTGTTTTTTATTCAATTTAAAAAAAATTGATTAAATACGACCAAGTCACTGGCATCAATTACAGTTTTAAGCAAATAAAAAACTATTTTCTCTGGAGGCTCGTTATTAATCGAACACCCGGTATGAAACTAATTAGTACCTACTCTACGTAGCTACTAGCTACTACTTACATACCCAATTATCTAGTACTTACTATGCCTACATAAACATCTATTTTTGAAGAAGGTTCATTTATTTGTATCTCTCGAAACCTCAGAAAACAGATCTCGAATCAAACCAATTTTTCCAATTGATTTAATGTAGGTTCGATTTGAGAAAACAAATTATAAACGTGAAATGTGGTATTCGTCGCCTTTTTTTTTGAAATCAAGTTTTTTATCAATGAAACATTCCTTTCAGTTTGCCTGCAAAGCGCAACTGTAATTTAACATTGGCTACGTGATGCAGACTTTTGGTGTTCTAATTCCTGTAGTAAACAAAGTGTACCTATATGATCATTTTCAATTTATTTGATGTTGGTTGGTTCCTTTCAAAGAGAAATCACTCAGACCTTGGTACCTCCTCAGAGAAAGGTTAGGTTAGGTTTGATTTAGCTGTAAAAAAATTACTCGGATCTAAAATCGTTCAGACCTTAGTGACTCCTCAAATAGAGGTTAGGTTAGGTTTGATTTTTCTATAGAAGTCATTAAAACCTTGGTGCCTCTTGAAAGAGAGGTTAGCTTTGCTAGGATCACTCAAACCTAGGTACTTCCTCAGGGAGAGGTGAGGTTAGGCTTACAGTTGTAAGATAGGGTCGCTTGGGACTTTTTCTCTTTTTCGATCAATATGTCTTGAGTGTGGACTCATGTTGGAGGCCTTGGGAAGCGGAGGTCTGTTGCGGTAGCGCCCATGCGTTGGGTCCTCTACGGGGGGCTTTGTAATTTGGACTAGGGTTGCTGAAGTGGACTGGGGTCGAAGGTGTGAGCCCATGCTTGAGGCATTTTGATGGCTAAGGGTTAAGGGCAAAGGCAGAGGGATCAAAATTTTAAGGTTGCTGCGCATTAGTTTAGGCTATAAAAGAGTCGCCCAGATCTAAAATCGTTCAGACCTTGGTGCCTTCTCAAAGAAAGGTTAAGTTAGGTTAGGTTACTCATCCAGTAGTTTATATTCTTATTTTACCAGGTTTTGGAGCTATATTTCAAATTATAAATCAAGAAAAAGAAAAAATTAAAATTTTTAGTAAGATTAATATAATTTTTACTATACTTTCTATTGGAATTTTAGGATTTATTGTTTGAGCTCATATCTTTACTTATTTTTATCTTTGCTTATTTCATTTCTACTTATTTTATTTTTACTTATTTTTATCTTTACTTATTTAAGTCAAGTCAATTTTTATTTTTTGTATTCATATTTGTATATCTAATCTGTTTTATGTTTTGGCCCTGGGGGTGTGTGGTACTGCATATACCATGTGGTGGTAGGCTGTAGCCCCTTATGCTCCGTTTGTCACCCCTTCTATGTAAATAAATTTTCCTCACTGGGGAAGCCCGGATTGAGACACCCCTCCCCCCAAAAAAGATTTAGCTATAAAAAAATCATTCTGACCTAAAATCTTTTAAACCTTGATATCTCCTCAAAGCGAGGTAAAGTTAGTTTTGATTCTGCTACAATAAAATCACTCAAACTTTGGTACTTCCTCGGAGAGAGGTTAGGTTAGGTTTGATTTTGCTATAAAAAAAAATCACTCAAACTTCAAAACTTCAGAAAAAGTTGTTGAAAACTAAGGTACACGTGATTCTCTAAATCAAAACATCTTAGTTCCTTTCTTCTCATTACAACGTTCATTAGAGTATTGTTATTTTCACAACAATGTTATACTATTATTTGAACTACTCTTGTAAGGCCCTTCTCTCGAATGATGAAAATAATAACAATATATTTGATAACTAGCAAAAAATCCAGAAGAAATATTATCCGCAAAATTACCAATTTAATGATTTCATCTGCATGCACAAGGCGATGAAATAGAACCGAAATTGCGCCAATTCATCCTGCTTCAAGATGTGACAAAACATTAGCACCTACTAAAAACACATTTACATTGCTGCTCAATTCGATACATAAGTGAGATGCGCGTTAAAGCTATAAAATTCTTTTACCACAAAAGATTTCATTTTATGGTACACTATATCTTTTAAATTTATAACATTTTGCCAACATCTGTCATTGTTTTCACAGATTTTTGGAATCAGAATACCGCGTAACATGTGTTATTAAAGGTATTTTTGCACTTTTTACAAATGATTTTATTACGAGCATGTAACGTTTAATCGACAAATATTTATGAGCCATAAAACCCAAAGATCGTTGAAATTTTACCGACGTATTTGCAAACCGAAGGTTATCAATTTTGCGTTTAATCGTATCAACGCGAATGCAGAATAACTTCGGAGAGATGGCTTCCAACATTGTATTTACTCGTACGTGGTTGTGAATAAAATAAAAATAATTTTTTAAATTTTATTTCACACAATTTAATACGAAATGCAGGAAAACCTAAAATAGAACTCTGAGCGGTGAAAGTATCTACTCCTATTTATTATACCTACCCAAATATATACTTTTTTTCGAATGTCTTTATCAATTACAACTTCATACTCGCAATTAAATTGGAAACTAATCGTTCGTTCAACGTGAGTTGATTATTTAATTCATTCGCAAAATCGATTCAATTGGGGTTTCCAGAATTTCAAGGTCTTTAATAGAATTTAACGAAGTTCTTTTTTTCAACTTTCGAAAAACGTTGCGTGTTTTTCTTTGGTTCATTGTGAATTTCAGGGGTAATTCGTTTTTTATGCCAATAAATTAATTTTCTACCAGGTAAGCAGGTACATCAGGCGAAAAATATTTGAAATTTATATTTGCTTGGAGTAGTAGATATTTCAAAGATATGTAAACAACGCTTTGTGTAGATGCGGGAAAAAGTGAAATTAAAATTTTTTTCAATTTTCGCCATTGAGAAACAGAGACCAAGGTTTCATGGAGAAAAAAGCAATTGTTATTGTTTTAGCTATGGAAATATGGCTGCATAATTAGATATTTGTATGGTTGTTTTTACAATTAAGAACTGAAACAATACCCTTATCACGTTTATAAAGTAGGTAACTACGAACAGTTGATAGGTAAGCAACTTGTTTCCTCCGGAATGAAATCATAACACAGAAACTAATCCGTACGTTTTCTATAATTTTGCTTTTTTTAACGAAAAAAAAAGCGGACTGAACTACATAATTATGGAACCACTTTTTTTTAAACACGAGATATCTTATTGTAGAATCGAAAAGGAGCCACGAGAATCGAATCATTTTACAAATGATAATAATCTTAATTTACTGGTTTTTTTTTACTCATACGAACAATATAAACTGGTTTTAATAAAATAAATTTCAGTATCGACTTAATGACCTATTTTAAATTTCAACGATGATAAAAAATTCACTTAATTGGGGAAGTTTGTTTTCGTTTATTTTTATCGCGAAATTACCCGGTGAAAATTTCTTTAATCGTAAGTCCGATGATTGAAAATGTATCAAGTTACATATTTACCTGAGGAATAGCTAAACATAGCGCCATGAGCCATATTACAATGATGTGTTTTATTGCCCGAGACAGCTTCGAGACGGTTTGAGACATAAAAGGATGACATATGGCTACATATCTTTCGATGGTAAATGCCGTTATCGTGAGTACTGTAGCGTTGGCGGCTGATTCGGAAGCGAAGCCTTGTAATATGCATGAAACTTCTCCAAAAACGTAAGAATACCTGCGAACGAATAAAACACGTGAAAATGTATTTTGATAAAACAACAATATCGCGTACACATGTTTTAACAAATTCAAGTCATTAAACTTTTATTGGCGAACTTTCAAAAGGTAATTAATCTAAGAGCAAAGAACTAACGGAGCAATGTGCACATTATCGCGACATCACAAAGTACACCAAACTAAGGGGTCCAAATTGTGAAATTGAATTTGAGTAAACTTCGCATGGTGGTTTGATGTAGCAAATGCTAGATGGGATTTTTCACACAGACGAATAAGTTTTAATAGGACATTGGGTGAGTATAAGGTAATTAGGTACCACGAATCTATAATTTAAAAGCTCAGCTGTGGTTTATCTGTAAAAAGACGGATTTATTTTTTAATCTATTTATCGTCAAAGATTCACAGTGATTTCTTTGACTGAAATTCATTTGAAAAAGCACTTCAATTGCGATAGATTCTAACGAATAGTCTCACGTTGTTACAAAATTATTTCGAATAAAATACCTAATTGAAGTCTTGACGAATAACATCCAAAGTTGAGTAGACGATATTACAAATTCTAGTAATTGATTAATTTGAAATACCAATGAATTCCCTTTGATTATTAATCTCCAAACAAAATTATACGCGATTAAAATGCTACAATTTCATTACGTTCGTTATTGATGATTTGCCAAGGTAACATTTTGCTTCGTTAATTAATATTCATTCGACAACCGCGTTGGTGATTTAAATTAAAAATGTGTGCATAATTTGGAAAATGTTTATTTGATGTAGGAAATTTTGCTATCTGATTGTTATTCTGTGTACGTTAGTTAAATATTTTCACTGTGGCACAAATATATATTTTCACTATATGTTTTCATAATCATTCCGAATTTTTTTTTTCTTTTATCATTTACAATACGACAATTTTCGATTCAAAATTTACTGCAAATAGATTCTGACGCTTTTCAACTAGCAAAAGCATGATTAGCGTCGATGCCTGCGAAGTAACAACACGCAACCTCTTCTGCACATATCAATCTTGAGGTTACGCGTTGTCGAAATGGTTTTCTAATGTGATATTAAAAAGGTCAATTTGCCAACACAAATCCTACGTAATTCTTGTTAATACAATGAGAAACATTTTCATATTTGATTATTCCTTTTCAAGCGATATCAAGAACGTGCGAATATATTGGTTTTCTGGCAATAATTAGAACAACGTCGACGTTTTCGGCGAAATTTTCCCTATTTTGGTAAATAGGCCCAAGGTTAAAATTAACAAATGATTATACTAAAAAATATTTTAGTTTATTTTTTTACACTATTTTATATCGTTTGAAGAGGTACTTCATTGGGTATAAATTTCTGTAATGTTCTCAGATCACGAAACATTACGGTCTTGATATAAAATTAGATCATGTAGTCTAAAAATGATTCTTCGAATAGGTTAAATCACTAATTAAGAAATGTAAATGTAGGCAAAATTATATGTAACTGATGGTGATTATATTGCAATAAAATGATGAGTAATTAACATACTCGTAGTTGACTATAATAGTAATTTATCGTGTTAAAAAGAAAAATTACAGAATTTCTAATGAATTTTCATCCATTACATTCTCATTATTACTCAATAAATAAAATCAAATTAAAAAATCGAAAAAACGCTCAGATAAAATCTATTGAAACTACGAGCAATGTTTAAAATAACCGGAAACTAGGAATTATCTTAGCGTTGAAAAATAGAATACAACAGCAAATGGATTTATGAAGTTAGCGGCAATAGTCTGCGTAAATTAATGATCTCCCATAGGCTGATTGACTAATAAAAATGCTAAAATTATTCAAAGCTATCACATGAAAATACTTTTACCCATTGTTTCGTATAATTATCGATAAAAAATTATCAGGTTTACTCGATGAATTTTTTATATACTATTATTACATTAATAGGTAGGTACAGGTACTGACGGTTTCACCTGTATCAACTACATCATATTTCGACAAATTAATAAAAATGAACACCGTCGAGTAATACGTACAAAATCAAGGTAAAATTAATCAAGAAAATTAAAAACTTTTCATTCGAAGTTATTACCAAATTCGTTCATAATGGAATTCCAAAGTGATATGAAGATGAACTTATTTGAACAAGCAGAATCACAAAACTTAAATAAAACAAGTAAAAAGTTATTTAATAAATCGTTCACCAAAGGTCCCATATTATGCATCATTTCAATACAATGGACAATACTAAATTATATTTCCATGTATAAGTACGCAATACATAGCACGTATCATATCATTAATTAATATCTAATTGAATAACGAAGTGTTTTCCCCAAAGGTTGACTCTTGAAGATATGAAATATCATAAATTAGGCTTATATTGTCAATTTTAAGGGTATCAAGAATATCTTATGAAATAAGAGCGTATCAAATTTATAGCATTATTTGTACTTGGTAAACGAAACCCTAAAAATCAACCAAGCATAGAAAAGCTTTTTGGTTTTCGTTCTCCTAAATTTACCGGCGTGTGGTATCACATGCATAAATTTACCTTAACAGTTTTAGTTAGAAAACTTCCGTGTAAAATTTTAGCCCATAATTTTTTATTACTTGATTATGCTGAAATGTAATTACGTAGTACTTCTTTCATGGATGCTAAACGAAATCAAATTCAATAGAAATGTTTTTCAAATATTAAAAGATGTAAAGCGGGAAGCACCACATCAGAAATAATTTTATTGTGGTAGATTCACCACTCTTCAGGTAGTAGTTGTAATCAGGTTCGTACGAGTAAGAGTATTTCTATTTGTGGAGTTCCAAAATTTGTGATAGAGAAATGGATGATTTGATGGAAATAAATTTCTCAAAAACATCTTTGTTTTTTCGTTACTTATAATTATCTTATTATTTTTGTCTAAACGGGCCAAAACGAAAGACATAGCAGAAGCTTGTAACGTTTCCTTTCGCTCAATATCCAAATTTTGATTAGAATCTTCATCATTGACCAAAAAAAAAACATTCCTGTAGCTTTTAGTTTTAACTTGTTTACAATCACACTCCTCCAGATTTTGTAAGGCATTTTATTGTCCAGAATTATTGGTGGATTCACATGATTCGATGCAGTAGATTAAAGAAAATTTATTTTCTTTTACAGCGCTTCAAGTTTATTTTTCAACGCTGAAACATCCTTCGACTCCTGTTCAGTTTCTCTAGCCGTCGGCATCCCTATACATCTCTGCTATCAAGATAGAAAATATAAATAAGATATAAATTAGAAGAGTTAGAAATCATCAACAATCAATATCAATGTCGAACCTAAACTAATTAATTTATATAAAATCATCAGAACATAACAAAAACCACGACAATATTTTTACCAGACAATAATTTGTGATGTTATAATTCAAAAATTGCCTGTAAATTTTGAAAATTTTGCAACCATATGCGTATGATTAGTGATTACACCGATCGACGTCTTATCAGTACCTCCTCATTAGTTTCATCAACTACCACCAGATATCAGACACTTTGCTTGACAGTCCCAATGAATGATGTGTAAAACCGTGAAGCTTGTGTAATGTAATATGTACTCGTATGTAGTACGACCGTACTCATATTTATTCAAGTTGCAATACATCGCCTTTGTACTATTTTATCGTGTTGGAAATTTCTTTTAAATCTATTTTGAATTATTATTAATGTACTTAATATTTGTTTCAGGATCAAAGAGTAAATCAGGAGAACATGATCAAGATTTCAAAAAACTGTTGTCTGGTAGTGAATGTGACATTGGAAGATGTTAAGAGATGATGGTAAGTGGTAAGTACTCGTATGTAAGAAAAATTTCGAAAAATTATATTCTGCGAGAGTAATCGTATTTTCTGTCTTCTCTTCTTTCGCTTGTTCTTAATCTGTCCGCCTCACCGAATTCGTTGAAGGGTGCGCGCACTGAGTTGATAAGGATTAATCGGTCCTTCAAGCTGCTAATGTGCGAGCTCACTGGACAGTTTGTGTTCTGACGACCTGATCATGTACAAAGTTCGTTATTAAAATTTACTTGCGCGCACCTGAATTTGAATTGTGGCACTAGGTAATCCACTATGCAGGGTAGATGTTATCCTACCCAGGCGACCATGTGGATCTGGTTGAGGTAAGGGTACTCGGCCGAATCTCCGGACAGCATGCCGAGTCTGCCTGAACCCAAGTTCGGGGCTGGCACTACTAGGCAACCTACAGACGTGAAGTGGTCTAGGTTGGTGTAACCTGGTGAGTTGGTACTGGTTGGATACTGGACCAGAGAATGGAATGCTTGATTCGATGCTCGTTTTCCCTAACAGTGTTTTGATTACGTGTGAGTATAGTACTCACACGCGATATTTAATTTGTTCTAGGTAACTTTACGTGACACTACGCAATCTATATCCCGTTCAGAGAATCGACGGAAGCCAACTCAACAAAAATAATTTTTAACCGTTTTATAATAATATATTCCGAATTATCTTTTTCGTTTTGTTTTTTTTTGGCTTTTCTTTACACGTACAAATATTTTTCTTTTGAGTTTAGTTTTTTTATATTTAAAAATTTTTTCTTTGGTAGTTTTTGATTGTAGTTTTGTTTTTATTTTAGATTTTTTCAAGTTTTTGTTCCTGCTGCAAGACTGAACCGACTTTGCTGTTGATACATTGTAATTTAACAATATTCATTTTATTTCAACTAACAACCAATGCAGCAGTAATTAAAATAATAACCAACAACTAGCCTAATGAACTCATTATTTTTTTCAAATTTTAATCAACAGCCAAAAGTGCATTTTAATTTAAAATTTTCAATTTCGTACATGGTAGCAAATTACGTAAAAGCAATGCTTGTTTAATAATTTCATTGATCAAATTTTCATAAATCGGGTTTTATTTTGTTTAGTAATGTTTATAAGTCAAAAAACTGAAAAATAAAAATATATTTTGGTCTTTTCCACAGTAGAGTCGCATATGAACACGAATTATAAATAGACTTATTTTCAAGGTATCAAAATTAATGATGAAGAAACACGTGTTTTTTAACACGTAATACAAACCACAAAAACACAGTGCATTGCCTCGTTAACTTTAATCTGATTGAAATTGTGAAGAAAATTTATACCATATAAGTGGCATTCTTTTGTAAAATTTGTTCCCTAAAGCGATCATTTTGCTCCTTTTTTCTCTTTTTTTTTACATAAAATTATCAAAGTAGGTAAATATATGTACCTACATATTTATCGTTGTCTCGTGTTTCATACATTTTTTAATATCGCGAGCTTGCAGTGAGTGGATGTAAAACAAATATTAATATGATGGGGTTTTGTGAAAATTCGTCCACAGAATTTGACCTCGAAAATACAAAAGGTTATATTTGTATTTGTAGTTGCACAGTGAAGGAAAATATTTGAATAGAAATGTCAAAATTACCTTTGATACAAATTACTTTTCAAGTTGGTAGCTCAGTGGTATAAATACTGAAAAAATAAAAATATGCAAACCTGTTAACCTGCCTCGAGGAATGTCTGACTTGATTTGAAAAAATGAGAAACTGGTTTGGCATATTTGATTCATGATATACAGCAGGTATGCACAAATCACCTATTCCTACTTCAAAGTACAATATACTTCTGTGCTAAGTACGTGCTACCGGAAGTGTACAACTTTGGAAAAATCGCAATTTTTCATCTATCGATAATGATATTTACATCATTCATAAAAATTTCAATAACAAGGAGCTGTTTTTTATACCACATCATTAAAAATTCAAAAAAATGACACCGTGTTAAATTTATAAGCATTTATGAAAAGGTGTTTTTATTATTCGCAATGCTTGAAATACTTAGGTACATAAATGTGCAATAAAAAGCACGTGGTTTATTTTATTGATTCGCAATTACGACGTTTATGTTTTTCTTTTTTTTTTTTTTTTCAATACTTTATATGTTGCAATCAGAGAATATGTGTTGAAAAATTTGAAAAATTTAAATATTGTTCGCATTATTTAATACATATGAGTGCTGGGTGACAAAATACGTCAAATTAGTTCTGAAAGTTTCTCAATTGAGACTTCAAAAACTTGGTAAATGTAAGAATTTGATTACAACGAGAGACATAAATGAAAAGTAAATTGGATTCTTTTGCAGAAATTTTTACTGTATTTCGTAAAATACCAGAAGCTAAAACGTTTAAAAGTTCATTCACTCCGTTTAAAAACACGTTTCGTACAAATAACGAAGTTCTCGTATGCCTCGTGCAAGTCGTATCTGTGTCAGTATCATCAGACAACCTTATTTCATGCAATGGAACTTTTCGCATGACCTTGAATGATTTTACAATCATGATAATTGGGGCGAAACTTTCTGTTGATATTGAGGACTGATAAGAATGCATCAAGTGTCACCGAAAATTCATTCCGATGGTTTCCCCAGAGTGCTTTTGACATTTTTCGCCAAATAACTATTATTTATGCACGTCCCATAGTCAACAGAGCTTATTCGATGGAAAATGCTATTGTGAATTTTAAATATGAAATTTTTTGCGACTCGGAAGTGCACGACTTAACTTTCAACTTGATCTCAACAAAACTATAAAACAGACAAAAGTGATTAAATTAGTAAGTACACGAAAGCATTTATTTTTGATATTTCCCAAACGACATGTTTCTCAGAAAACAGATCGTAATTATGACACGAACTCGAGGGAATTTTCATTTTCCCAATTTCCGATTTATCGGAAACACGTAAATCTTGTAAGCTGATTCGTATTTCCTTTACCTTTTGACGTAATTTCGATAAACCAGCCAACATTTATGATAAAAACAAATCGTTAATTTTATTTTACAGAATTACCCATTATACTGATTATAAAAACGGAATGTCATTTTTATACTATACTTTTACGTAATGTGTGGAAATACACAAAACTACGCACTGAGTTGCATTTTCGTCGCATTAAAGTTTAAGTAGTACTCAACGAAATCAACTGCAAATGTCGTTAAGTTGGTAAGTTTCCCCGTACATTTTTTTATTCTTCTAATTTTATCGCATTTTTCACGTCAGTTTGCAGTAAAACATAATTCGAGTAATTTTAAAATCAAAGAATTTTAACATCTTCACATATTGGTTGCGGTGCACAGAATCAAAAATCGCTACGACAAATTGTCACAAAAAATGGTCGTGAAAAAGCATTACAAAAAAGCGTCACACGGTTGTCACGGTAACCGTGACATGATGGCATGTCATGCTTCTTAGTGATGAACTGATGATCTTAATATTTTCATGTCATGATATGATGATAACGTGTCACAGATGACAGGTCATTGTTATGGTGACATATGATGAGCATGAGCAGGGGTGGTGGAACGAAATCAGTTCGTTTCGTTCCACATAACGTTTCGACGGGTTTTCATTCAAAAAATTCATCAAAATCTATCAAAATTCATCTTGCAAAACAAAAAACAAACAAAAAAAAGATCAACTTCCGTTGTTCCTGTGGTTACTTTTCTACATAAGCCTTTTAGCATGATTTTTTTGAAAGAGAAACGAAATGAAATATTTCGTTTCGTTCCACATTTCGTTACTTTCTTCCAAACAAAATCGTTTCGTTTCGCATAACATTATAGGAATTTTTTTGAAAATAATGCGTTTCGTTTCGCGTATTCATTGCCACGATGACGTGTCATGGTCAGAAGTGACATGTGATCACGTCATGTTAACATGTCAAATGACATGATATGGTGACGAGTCATCTTTATGACTTATGGTGATGTGTCATGTTTACGAGTGGCATGTGACATCAAATAACATCTGATGAATATCGTTATCGCGAAGTAATATAAATATGTCACATTGTGTTGCAGACTTGTACGTCAGCTTATTTTTTTTCTGTTTCGTTCTGCAGATAATTAAATCAACTACAGCTGTAATCAATTTCGAATTTCAAAATCACGATAAGCGACGAAGTCTACCGTGTTCACTTGCGGTAAAAGCATTCTCACTAAACGATTTCATTGTCAAACGAAGCGTACACGATATAACAGAGATCGCGTCAACGATACATTAATTTCAATTTGTAATAAATTGTCTTAAGACACGTTCGATTAAGTAACGTTTACCTTTATGTTACTTAATTGACTGCGAATATTTCCTCAAACTTTCAACCATACGTTTCCATATTTTCTGCGTTAGATTTTATCGATAATTATGATTAATACTTTGAATATACCATCGTTGCTACTTTAAAGAAAACCATCAAGGTTAAGAATGTAGCCGATACCTTAATATTATGTATTAAATTAAAACGCATAAATTCAGCATTTTTTTTTTTAATTATAATGCAACGTTAGAACATATATAAGCGATAAAAATTTCACACCTGCTGTAGCTATTGATTCGTAAACCATTATAACTATTTAATCGTCGTTAAATAGAATTTAGTCTTCCTAAATACGCAACATATGAAGAACAGGCTGCATTAAACGACAGATTTACCGGGCTAAAAACTCATTAGTCGTGTAATAAATTACACCACAATACGTTAAGATTCCAAAATCATTTTAGTACTCGAAAAATAAAATTTTTGGCAACGAAATATTTTCCGTATAATGTATAAGAGATCATATCCTGATAATTCATCGTACAATTCGAGTGATTTTATTAAAGCAGCAACAGACCTAACTTTAATATCACCATTTTATGTTCAGTTTTGTTTAAAACTTGTACATACCTACATACCTTAGATATACATACAATTTTTAAACATAAATAAAAGATTTTTCGGCGGTGCCGTTATCAAGTCAACTATAAAATCTTTATGATGTGACATAAAAAAAATACCTGCCTTTATATTTTCAGTCGCTAGTAATCTTTTATACGTGGCATTCGTGCGAATACCATTTCATAGAAAATTTTCCTCAAACTGGAAATTAATGTGCGTCAATTTTTTCCATCCCTTTAACTTGTTTACATAAAAGAAATTTTTTAAATTCACCAATTTCATAGCTAATCAAAATTTTTCAACAAGATGAAAAAATAAACGAGTTTTCTCTAAATGAAACCATCTTCTGTCTCCATTTTCAATTATGTATGTTTTGAACTTTTTGATTAAACTAAATTTATATGAAATTCGACATATCGAAATACCGAAAGTTGGAAAAATGCTCACAAGAAGTGACCCAGCATATTTAATTTCCTAGTGAAAGAATCTGCTTTCGGTTCTTTTTATTATTTACAATAGAATAAGTTTCCGAAAAGAAAAGGATCAATTGAAACATTCAAAAAAAATTACATACCAAAAAATCATGACTAAGCCACACGAAAACTTTTTTTTCGAATACATAAAAAAGTATCCATTGATTTGATCCTTTTTTTTTAGTAAAAAAAATAATAAACTGAATACTTATATTGAAAATTTTATAGTTCATTATTTGTATTAAAATTAATAAACCGAAAAAAAGGCGTCAGTATCTTAAAAATTTTACAGTTTATTATTATATCATACAATCCGTATCAGTAATTAATCCATTTTTTTCGAAACAAGGACATAATTGTGCTAATAAAGTTGAATTGGACCAAGTATGAGACGCTTAATTGAAACAATGTTGAAAAAAATTAATGCAAAAAAGTCGATATGGTAAAATTTTTATTTTCTTAATCGACTTAATGAAAATTTTCAATTTTTTCTGTAGTGTAAAGTATCATTAGAAGAAAATTTAGTGTAGCGAGCAAGTACCTGCGAGCTCACAATTAAGTTTTTTTCAACCTACTTAACTAAACAATTACCTACCTATTATTCGTGAAGTACCTAATAGACACCTGGTTTAATGTAGCTGCCCGGTACGTAATTGTTTACTGTGAACTATAGTAATTATGATTTACTTCATTACGATGTCTAAATGTATCAATGTTACACTGTTTAAACAGAGAAATTTCAATTTTACAAATTTACGTGTAAATATTAAATAATATAACAATGAAATAAATCTATAATTCATTTGTTACGAAATTTCGTTTCTTGATTTGGATACACTGTCACTTTTGTAAACAACGTGCATCACCCCTACACCATTTCAGTCATCCAGTTATTTCATGATCGATCACCCCTACACCACTTCAGTTATCCAGTTATTTCATGATCGAGTTTCAAATTTTCTTAAGATTTCAGCTATATGAAGTGTTTTTAAATTTAAATTTTCAGTTTAATCATTAATTTAAATTTGCCCATAAACAACGAAGTAGTTCTATGTATTTCAAGCAAATATAAATACATTATAATTTCTCAAGTTTTTTCTTTCTTCGTTTTGTTGTGAAGAATAACTCGCTATTAAAGTACCATATTTCCCACTAGTGTGGTATTGATACAATTTACTTGATAAGCAAAATAAATGGAAACTCACCGGTAAAGTATCACTTTACCCGCTGAAAACAATGTTGTATTGCTACAGTTTACATATCATAATTAAGTAAAGTTGGTTTTCGTTAATTCCTAATTTTATAATTTTTATAAATAACTGATACCGCGAGCGATATTTAAAGAATAAGATCCCTAAAATATTTATGTAGGAATGATAACTCTGTATAAATTACAACATTAATAAATTACATAAAAAACGAAACCCAATCTCATCATTTATTTTTTTAGGTTTTTGTTCTCGTTCAAAATATTACAAATTATGGTTTCGGCTTTTGGAAAATATCCTGTTAAGTATCAAACCACGTCTATTCATAAACGACGCATTTACTTCTAAATAATAATTGATCGGGAATAATTTTAGCAAAGATGAAACAAATAGAATTACGTCTTCGTGTATTCTTTATGGTGATACCTATGTGAAAAATAGTCTAAATCCGTCGAAACCAATTTTAATACATTTCTTCATGAGTTAAACTAGAACAACGAACCTTTTTGATGAGAAGGTAATAGTTTCATAAATGATATTAATTTTCTGAAAAAGTTTCCCTCGGGTCCGATCAGAAATTCACGTATTTACATTATTTAATTACTTATTGATTTTTGAAGAAGCTTGAACTATTCATTAGAAAATTTTAACCTAAAAGGAGATTTTTTAATTAAGGTGATAAAACCCGACGAACGTTTGAAAACATGATTCATTAGAATAAAGAAATCTAGGTTGTTTATACCTTTTTGAATGTTAATAATCATCTTTTAAGAAGCAAAATTTCTGTAGAAGAAATACGTAAGTAGAGGAACCAAGACCACCAGACCTATTAATAGATATAATTTTTCCCTTTTATAATTTCATTCCCTAAATGCTTGAACTTTTCATCGTCCTGTATTAAGTTGTGAAATTAAGCATTTTATGCCATGTCTTCCGTAACGATTTGTTTTCCTTTTTTGACAATAAAAAATAAAAAAACTTCTACCCTTGGATGTAAAATATAAAACGGAGATTTTTTTTTAAATAAAAAAAGAAATAAATTTTCCAGAAGATCGTATTAAGATAATCGTATAATCGCAACTTTTCCACTTTCTCAATTTTTTAGCAGAAATTGTTATAAAAACTCACCTTTTATCTTAACAGGAATATTGCGCAGGAGGTAACTTGGTTTGTCATTTCTTGAGGAACAGGAAAAACAAACAAAACGAAATATCATTTTCGTATTTTATTTATTTATGTATTTTTCAAATATATCTCATTGTATTGCTGACATTTTCGAAAAACTTTGAAGTACTTTATGCTTCACATTCATAAAAAAAAAGAAAAATGTAGAAAGAAATGAATCTTCATACCTAGCACGCCATGATATTTATTATTTCGTCCTTTTAATCTGTCATCCAACACAAATACCTATTTATGCATTGGATCGCTGTTTTTTCAAATGTATCATACAAATTGAAAATTTAATCGATGAAGAAGGAAAAATAAAGTTATAAAAAACCAAAATTTCATTTAAAAATCTAAATTGCCTAGAAACACCGAAACAACATCATTTAGGGAAATACGAGGTTTTATTATAATCCCGGATATACAATTATAATATACATGTTGGTTTGTCTTTTTCATAAAAAAAAACTATTCGGCCATGAAAACACGTACGTGTGTGTATTCTGATACTTCGACACTAGACACGATGTTACAACGAAATTGTCAATTTTCTCATCATAGTACTTGATTTCTGGGAACTGACGAACAATTAACATTCTATCGTAGTAGTCGATTTTATCACAATTTCATGGATTCAATAAGCGAAAAACAAAAATCAAAAAATCTCATTTCGAATCACTTACATTATTATCCGATAATTTTCATTTATTAATAACCAATCTCGAAAAAGTAACGAAGAATGGAAAACCTACTTCAGATATTTCTGATTTAAGCAACTAAATACTTATTCCATAAAATTATACCAACAATAATGACAAAAAACCCGCAAGAATAAGGAAACCCGATAAAATTTTATTAAAAATCGTAAAAATAAATTGATTTAAAACTAATTCTTCGACGTTATGACTATCCATAAAATCCAAAAAAAAAAAAGCGAAAAACTAAGAATCCCGATAAAAAATAGAACCTGAAGTGAAATTAAATTCTAAAGTATACGTCGTATCACGAAATAAAATACTGAGGCGACTTCGCAGAAACTGATTATCGAGGATTATTTTTATTTCGCACGTTAACATCACATTAAAGTATGAGTTAAAAGGGAAGAAATGCTTAGAGAGAAGAATCGGAAAGGAAATTCAATTTTCTGAAAAAAAGTAAGTTAATGATGAAATATTACCGCTCAATGCCGATTTTTTGTGCTATCATTATTGCTGTAACAGTAAAACCATTTTCTTTGCGACCTCATCATGCCAGAAACTAGCGAACCGAATTTCATAAAATTTTAAACATACCTCGTTACACGCCCGTAGAGGGCCATAGGATAGGTATTTTTTCACTAGCCCCAAAATGGGGAGGAGGGGGTGCAAAAAACGTACTTAGAAAAGCCAATAATTACAGGCGTTAAATTTTCTCAATACCGACGTTTTCCAGGGTCAAAATATAAGTTTTTTTCAAATAACTCAAAATTAGTTTTGGCACATCCTTCGATACCATTTTGGGGCTCTGACTTTCAAAAAAAATCAAAAATATCGAAAAAATCGTTTACGAATAAATTTGACCTAACCACCTTCCGGATATACCCTTCCTAACTACAAATGCCGAATTTTGTGCTATTCGGCCCAAAACCCCGCGCGAGGTGAAATTAAAATCGAAAATCAGCTGGTGCCCTATCTATAGGATATGAAATGATAGCCGTTTTCTTTGTGACCTCATCACACCAGAACTCGCGAACCGAATTTGGTCAAATTTTGAACAGATTTTTGTAACTTCAATATAATTAAGAGTTACAACTTCGAACAGAAAGAAAGAACGTTAGGTAGCGAGCATTGCGGAACCATGCGAAGGGGGCTGAGACGAAGCCCCTAATCAGTGGAGCTAGTATATAAATAAATTGACATCGATAAAAATGGTCAAAATCGACTTCAAAGGTCCCAAAACAAACTTCGAGTATAGTTTCCCCCAACTCCCACTGACTGATACAACGTAATAGCCTTGGTTTTTAAGGCTATTCTTTACCATTGCGCCATGTGGGAGCGAAGTGCTATGTCCCGAGCAGCTCCCTATGACCACCTGTGACTTATATAGTTCATTTTGAATCATCACGGTATTATTAATATGATTGATAAGGATTTCACATGATAATTGAAAGAACGAATTTGTACATAACTGAATAATGCGCTCTCTATAAATTTTATTGTAGTATCAAAACTGTCCAGCGGCCATCTTGAAATATTCCGCCGCGAACTCCGTTTCTCTAAACTTATTCAAGTGGATTTCCTTCAAATTAAATCAAACCTCAGTCAAATCAGTTCGGTAGTTTTCAAGAAAGGTGGTAACTAAGTGACCCCCTTTTTTCAGAAAAATCTTACTGATAACTACTGATAAGAATGGTAAAGAACAGCCTTAAAAAATCCGGCTAAAAGACGTCGGAACGGTTGAATAAGTACGGATTACGAATCAAAACAAAACTACATATAATAAACGTTTTCGTATTGTTGAATATTCACAATCACTTCCCAAAGATTTTCAGTTTTTCAAGTAAGTGTCTATTATTTACCTACTTATAAAGTTTAAAGTTTGATAACATTTGTTATAACAACTCTTCGTTTTATCTGTCAACTTCCTGCATTTAAGAGTTATTTTCGACGACATACTGTAAAATATGTATCTAATAAGGTGTTCTTTATTGTAAATAAATATCTTCCGGAGGAATTACTTTTCATTATTTGTGAAATCACAGATGCTTCGAGTACGCGAAGTTTCACGCGACAACGAAATGCACTAAAATCATGACAAATGGGTGAAGTTTCTTATTTATATTCTGATAAGTGACAGCGAAAAGAGATGTTTGACAGGTACAATAGGTACCTGCTTTACCTATCATCTAGCTAGGAGCAAAGCTACTTAGTGCTTATTGGCCTGTGTTTACTGTTATCAATAAATACAAGCAGTTTTCATCTATATATCTACAACTGAAATACCAAAACTCTATCTTCGTTACAAATTAGCCACAAAATAGTCCGCAACCCTCGTTTCAAAACAAATGAACCAAAATCTGTCTTCTGTTTAGTGTGAGAAAAGTTCAACGAATTCAAATTTAATCACTTTCCGGCGATATCTCTTCATTTCACGATATGAAAATAAATTCGAATAAATAAATTTCACGTGGTTCTTTTTTTCTCCCTTTAACGTAGAAATGAAAAAAAATAGCAAGTTGAAGTTAGCTGAAATTAGCGACACTGAACAGTACGAATGAAAGAGTCACCTACTGAGTAGAAGATTTCGTAGACACTGGAAGAAGAAATATCAAGTTTATTTCAGAGGTTAAGGCCCTCGTGTGGGATAATAACAGTTCTTATTCATTGGCGATGGGAGTCATAACAAATAAAATTAAAATAGTTCGCCGTAGTATTAGTAAATTACAGAACCTACGTTGTGTAGTTGATCGTTTTCACGAATACGAGTATTTGTCTGAAATTTACCAAATAAATGTTAAATTATCAATTATGTTAATTACCCGTAATATCACCATTCAGACGCCTACTTGTACTTTAGCATAATTTAGAAATTCACCTATTTAAATAACTCTCGTTGTCCTTTGGTTACGAGTCTACATCAAAATGACCATCAGAATAAAAATACTGTAGCTATGTGTTCATCGTAACTGACCATGAAAGGCGATTGAAATTGGCACCAAATTGAAAAAAAATACCAACGGATGTAAAACTAAGTGATAAGAGTTTTTGAAGAGCGTATATAGTGGTAAAGGTAATAGCCCATGCAGCATTTACAAACATCAGTAGGTATAAATAGCACGTGAGCTCGATGATATCATCGTAACAGTGTGAAATGCATCACCTTATGATAAGCACGATATTCGAATTAATTAAGCGGTCAATTTTCAGTTAGATGCGAAACCTTAGAATTAAATTATCTAGACGACTACTCGATGTCGATGAAATATCATATAACAATCTTACCTGAACCAAAGTTCATAGACTTCTTTTGGTAACGCGGATAACAACAGGACTAAATCCGATACGGCTAAACTAAATAGATGAAAATTGGTAGCTGTGTGCATATACTTATTGTAAAATATCACGATACACGTACTCACATTACCGATCACACCGGAAAGGAATATTACGATATAAAATAACGTCATAGGAATGATAATATACAAAGAATCGCGACTAGAAACATTGTCCGTGGTAATTGTGAAATTTTGCGTTTCGTTGAAAATGCTCGACAAATACGGATCCGTGACATCCCAAGTGGTATTATTTAAATACATTTTCAAATGAAAATACAAATTATGAAAAACACGTGTTTGATATTCAAGTTAACATGTTAACGTGTAAACTGCGCGCTCGAAATTTATAATTAAACACTACCGGCTTCGCGATGAGACGTGTAAAAACGAAAATTATACTCGTTGACATTTTTCGCTGATATATTAGAATTTTCCGTATCCTTAAACACAACGCACATGACTTATGAGCGAAAAATTACCGAACTTTTGAACAGATTTTTGAGAAAAATGATTAACGCGATGATATACTTAGAATTAAAAAAACAAATGACGTGATTTAATAAATTCGCGAAATGCGAACATTGTCATTGTCATAATTAAATATACTGTTTAATTTTAGACAAACGATAATAAATGCACGAGACAAGGAAATTAATAAATTGATAAATTCAATCAACGCGTATGTAACGAAAACACTTAAAGCTGGTTAACTTGTTTTCGATACAGCCCATCAAACCGACACTGCTAAATTTTTCGTATCTGATAAAACAAATGTTAAAAATCTGGCTTTCCTTCGGTTTATTAAACTGGTTTATCGAACGTAGACTGCTCGCTCGCTAATATTGAACAGCTAGGAATTCAAAGTTAGCTGATACAACCGGTTGTAACATCTTACACGAACAAGTGATGAATTCTACCTGCAATTAAAATGCTACACGTTAACAAATTCGATAAAAATAAAACAACGTGACTAATACTAAATAGCCTTATTTAATCGTTAATATAGAGGAAATTATTTCCTTCGTAAACTCGTCGATACAAATGCGACTGACGGGAGCTAGATACCACTGATACCGGTACCGGGGCTGGTCGCCGGTCATTTGGATAGTGGTCATTTCACAAGACAAATACGGATATAGTATCGATACTTTAAAGGCGTATAACCGGCCACTAGACACGACCAGTCAACATTTCGCCTTCGGCGAAAAGCTACAGGTTTATAATGGCGGTTATTAAATATCATCTAATACTGATAAACTTCATTAAATAAATTTGTAAATAACATACCTAAATATACCGACGCCATGTTAATTATGTATTGAAAAATTATAATAGCCGGCAACAAAATGTCGAATTTAGGTAATAATTTTCAAGACATGTATTTTTCATTTTTTATCAAGTACCACAGAATGCAGGTAGTATCACTTTCAAATCTAATCATACGACGAAGATTAATTTATAAACTTCATGATTCCACTACAGATGGTAACTTCGATTAGGAACTTTTTCGGGTATGTTTTCCATTTAGTCGCGTTATCATGAAAGTTTCGCTGAAAGCTCTTCTCTTTATCAGAAATTTCGCAGATTTTTATGCTATTAATCTTCGCTGAAAATTCTCGTTTGTCTTTTGAGTCGCTACGATGACATAGTTTATAATTTTTCAAAAATACCAAACTTGTTAGGACCAACTTGGTATGTATTTCTGAAAAATTACAATGCTAATATCTACGTAGTGTACTTTCTATTAAGCCGATGAAGAAACGGCTTTTTCTTCCGGATTTGGGTTGTTTTTATTGCTCTATCCCCAATCTTGGCGTTTGTTCATTTACGGTAGAAAAACAAAATCAAACGCAATCGGTGAGCATAGTCGAAAATATTTATTTTTCAGCAGACCAAGCCTATCGTGTAAAATTTCGAAACTTTGAACATTTCTTTTGAAACTTTAACTTCTGAAGAAGTGAAGATTGTAAGCGTAAGGAAATTTCTACGCCACAATTCGTTTTTTTTTGTAGTCGTAAATTATTTAAATTATTTTCTCGCATCGATGGTTAAAGCGTAGCAAACGATAGTATTTAATAAAACGGTGTTTCAGTTAGTAGTAAATTTAGCATAAAGAATGATAAAGAATGTAACGAAGTGGTGAACAATTATAGAATTCCCGATTTGGTGTTCATAATTATATTTACATTTTATTGGAAAAATGTAACATTAAAGTGTGTTTAGAAGTTACGAAAATTTTGCTTTTTTCGATGAACACTCATATAAGAAAGAATAAGGTTGGTAGGAATTTGTTGAAAAATATTTCGCTGTAAAGGAAGTGATAAGTTATAAGTAAGACGTGCTATCAGGATATAAAGACTATCGTATAAATGGACTTTTGTAGTAGTAAAAAAAAGAAGTTCTGCTTCGCTTCGATAAGTAATAAGTACCTAATAATTTAGTTACTTAGATAGGTAGTCAATAGTAATTCGAAATTAAGTATATTTTATACTTAAAAGCAAAGTAACCCTTGTGCTTTTCTGTGTAAACATTTTTTAAGCTTATTTGGTTTGTGATCTTAAATTTCAAAAGAAATTATTACTTCAAAGAGAATAATATTTTAATTGCATAATTTTTGCAAAATTGATAACGCCCTATTGATAAGTTTATGATAACTGATAAGGGATTCGTTGCAAAAAACTTGTCTGTTATCGGTAAATTACGGTAAATACACCGACAACAAAGTATTTTCAATTGTACTACAAGTTTCTTTTACAAAAAAAATACCACAAGTATATAGTTGATTTTTTACCAACCGATTTTCAGACGACATACCTACGGTTTGGACTCGTGCCAAATTCATTGTCGCAGTGATTATATAGGATTCCGCTAAATGAAACTTTTATCCAAAAATGGAAGCGTACGAAATTATACAAAAGTACCAACATTCTAGGAATCTGTTTCGCTGTGATTTATTCATCGAAGAAGCGATTTAAAAAAAACAAATAGGTCTTACTTTCATATCGCTTTTTTTTTAAATGTTTTATTGTTGATGTATCCCTTTGCGAGATTCGACTGGCCACAAAAATTAATAAAATTTTGAAATTCGATTGTCTTATAAAACCACCTATTGTAATCGCGTCATTTTCGCCGTAATTAATCTTGTCACGGGTTCATATTTAAACAAAACCAAACACCTATTAAGTATGCATAAGTTGGTCGCGAAACTATTTGTGAAGATGTGAAACCAAGTATTGGAAATATGTTGCATAGGAAGTTTCCCCAAATTTAGATCTACACCGAACTTTCCCGCTTTCCATAAATTCAGAAACTTGAGTACATTACATAAACGTGTAGTCGTCACAAATCAGCAATTTCCTTATTGTGCCATAGGCGCTAAAAGGGGAAATTCCATGTTTACTAATTAAAATCGAGTAAAACGTAGCGAAGGAAGAGAATTGGCGGTGTCATTTTTTGGGCTTCAATTTGATGAATATTTTTAATTTTCTTTAAATCACTTTTCAGTTTAGATATCAACCGGGTGGCTGATTAATCGTGACCCCTTCTCCCTTCGGGAAAATAAATTACTTTTCTTTCTGTTTTATTGTAAAAATGGCAGCGATAACTTAAACAATGTTGAATTGGGCATCATTTTCTTCATTAAAAAGTTGAAAATTTGGTCTTATCAATGCATTCTCAAGTTGGAAAATTGCAATTTATGTAGTTTTTATCAATTCTAAGAATATTGAATAAATTGCAATTTTTCAACTTGAATGTAAATTGACAACACCAAATTTGATTTTTTATTTGAAGAAAATTATGTTCAATTTAGCATTGTTTAAGCCATTGCTGCCATTTTTACAATAAGACCGAAAAATAGTAATTTATTTTGTATAAAATCAAATATAAAATTACTCAGCTTGTATCTATACCTACCTATCTACCTACTAGCTAGTGCTTATACCTACTTCTATCATTTCTCAATACATTCCAGTTCAATTTTCTGTCAAGTTTTACCGCGACAAGTTGAACTTGAATCACTCTATTACATAAACCATTAGTGATGCGTAGAATTTTTTTTCATTGTTTTTGAAGAAATCGTACAAGAATAATTTAATCAATGTAAGAACGCACAGGAATAAGAAAAACTAACATCGAGTATACTTAAGGGAATCAAAATTTTCTATTACATAGGCTAACCTATACCCGAAAGAAAATCCCCAAAGACCACTTTGGAAAAACTTTCAAATTATCTCGTACCATGTAATCCGAACAGATGTTATAGACCATTTTGTACAAAAAATACGTGTCCATGATTCTCTAATAAAGAAACTTTACTTTTTTCTTTCGAAGTAAATTCTTCATTATACGGAATCGCGTTTACACATTCTTCGACATTTTTTTAATGCAATAAATTGAGAAAAAAAACATCCAAATGAAATAATCAATCGTAAAAAAAACGGGCCATATAATTTTACTATAAATTGAGCCTTAAATTTTTCAACGTTTTCAAAAATTTCAATAATGTTGATCGATCAATTCCATTTCAAGTTCTTGGCTACTGTTCGCCATAAGTATTTCAAAATATATGATGTTTCAAAAAAGAAATATTCAAGGTGAATATAAAATTCCATGAAAATTATATTACCGTTGAAAAGTTATAAGTAGGAAATTATATCAATACAAGCGTTTCTGGAAATGCCTTTTTTATAGTTTTTATGATTTATTATAGTAATTCTTATTCGATGAATAGTTGAAATAAGCTGTGACAAATAGCTTGTTATCTGATAAATAATTCATTTACAAAGTATTGCAGGTCTATGTAAAAAGGTATCGAAATCTTTTTATAAGGTTTTAGTGTGATTATTTTTGTTAATAAGTAGATAGGTATCTTATTAAGTATAGGTAAACCCAGACACTATACGTAGTGTAAAAAAATACCATAATACCGACTATAAATAGTCCTACATTACAATAAAATGAATAACGTTTTTAAAGAAAAGGAAATTCGTGATTTATAGGCAAATAAATTTCAAAAAAAAAATAGAAAACTCGTCTCAAAAATCCTCGTACTTCATAAGAGAGTTTAGGACATCTACGTAAATAATTTATGAAATTTGTATTAACCACTTAGACGCTCCAAAAGCAACATTTTCCTAGACACGGTTTACTTGATTTGTTTATTTTTACAATGACACGGAACCCCTCTGCTTTATTTCAGTCGTAAAGTATAATGTACTTCGTCTGCAACACAATTCTGAATAATATTTTTATCGGTTGCATGGGAAAACCACGTAATAAGCGGAAATTCTTATTAAATGTACAAAACGTTGTGCAAAATGACCTTCGTAATAGCGAATGCGATTACCTTACCTACATCGTCGTCGAACTATACAAACAAATGAAAATTGATACTTATATTTTTAAACCTGGTAATTTAATTCAAACATCAAAAAATAAAGAAATTGGTATTTGAAAAAGTTCCTCTCTTCTATTCATACTTATTTAAAGCTGAAAAGAACTTTGATGAAGTAAATTCGGTAATGAAAGGATGTTTCTACGTGTTACTCATTGCTGCAATAAGAAAAAAAAACTTTGTAGCTTTTTCAGATGACTTTTTTACTCGTAATTCCGCAAAAAAAAAAGACCACACGCAGCTTAAAATAGTCTAAGAATCGTGGTACTTTTCAAGATCAAGTACAAGGAGAGGGCTGAGAAGTCGAAACCCCTAAAAAACATTTTTTTTCCCGCAATACATGAACATCTCAAAGCACAATCTCCTAATTCAATGGGAAGAGGAAGTGTGACAACAACACGAAATTTTTTCTAGGTAAAATAGTGGCAAAATTACAATTTTCTCCTCTTTTAAATACTTTGGAGCAGTAAGAAGATAATCCATGCAAAACTACAAATGCATCAGCCATTCATTTATTTTTTGACATTTTCACGTCTTGGCTATGGCGCACAAAATCGAAAATCGTCACGAAAAAGCGTTACAAAAAAGCGTGACGCTGATATCACGGTGACATGTTAAGCTGATAAGAGACTCATGACACTTTCATGTAATCAAAACAATTTGTAGATGACACGTCATTGTTATGGTGACTTATCATGATTATGAGTTAACTAAATCACAACAAGTCATCATCATGGTGATGTGGTTATGAATTAGGATTAACATGTGATGTAATGACTTGTTATGATGAACGTGCAAGTGTCATGGTGGTGAGTGATAATGATTATGTCTTGATGATATGTCGGATGACACGACACGGCGATACCTCATGATCATGTTACGACATGTCATGGTAATATGTCATGAATCATGACATTGTCACAATAATAAGTGCAGTGGTGATATGTGATAACAAGGATGATTATTTTTTCCTCTTGAAACGTGTTGTACGTCCGCGTCGTATATTCATGTTTAACGAAAAATACAACTTTTTCATGTTACCATAGCATGTTATAGATGATAATTCATTGCCATGATTACGCGTGATGGTCAGGAGTGGCATGTGATTATGTCGTGGTAGCACGTCAAGTGACATGATATGATAAGTCATTATTGTGGTGACATGGCATGGTTGCGAGTAGCATGTGACATCAAATGACGTCTTCTAATGAACATTGAATATATTGTCACGAAGTGACATGCAAATATCACACTACGTTGCGAACTTATACTCAAACTGATGCTTTATGTTACCGAAGGAATATTTCATGATGATTTTCGAATTTTCAAAGAAACCTAACCACGCCGCGAACAAAATGAAATCCCAACTTGAAAAAATCATTCTCATCGCGTAGGTATAATTTGACAAACGTGGGTGAAAATTGTAACCTCAATTTTTCGGAGCGAGAGAAAAAATACCTGCAACGTCGTTAACATCGTTTGAATTTGGTTTTAAATTCCAGCGAAATCTGACAATTTATCGTGATATTATGCATGAAAGCAGAAAAGGATTCGACTTTGTATTCCAATGTTCTTCGACGAATTTTTTAAAACAGCAGATTTTAAAGCTTTTTCGCTATTGCCCGATGAAACGCCTTCGAACAAACCGTACAAAACAAAACCGTTTGTTTTATTTGTAACGCTAATGTCTGAAACAGATCGCAACACGCCGAAAAAGGTCCGTACGGAGAATGAAATTGTTGTACGTTTTTGTTTTAAAATTCAGTCGTTTATATGGACAACAATCGATGAAGTTTTGTCGTCTAATCCTTTGATGAATAAATTCTTTTTACGGAAAATGTTCCAGAAATAGGACAAAATTTTTTTCAACGTTTGCTTTCTCGCTCGGATATGTTACAGAAATTTTGTTTTTTTGTTAACAACGTTTTCCACTGAAAGTTATTTCCTGGGTAGTTTGTGATATCGAAGTTTTATACCACAAATAGGTACCTACCTACCTACCTACCTACATTGAAAATTTATTGGATATAAATGTGTATAAAAATAAGCACTACATTTATAAAAAACAATAACGAAAATATCACCATTCTTGATTAGCAACAAATTATACATTCATTATGCATTCAACTGAACCACATAAGCGATAAATAAATATAAAATTGATACTGTAAGCGTGAAAAATTCATAAATAATCAAGGAAAAGAATTAAACGCGGATACCTGCACTAAAAACAAAATTATAAATCAAATTTAATTCGAGTAGAAAGCGATTATCAGATGCATGATCAATTTTTGAAATAATAAAATAATTCATCATTGAAAAATCAGCACTGTTCGTCGATTTACTACATCATAAATAATCAATAAAAAAACAATATCCACGAACTATTTAAATTATCAACAATGAAATTGATGACCTTGAAAAATAATTTCTTTCAAGTTAAAACGTGTTTAATTTTTATTGCAGTAGTTTGATTTTTCGCAGTCACTTCGGTAAAACTGCATTTCAGTTCAGGCCATATAAACTTCTCTCACGTATAACACGTCATGCATCTTCAGTGTTGTGGGTAGGTAAAGGTAATGCATTTGATATGTTTTATGTATGACCATCCAATTTTCTTGGAACGTGAATAGAACGCAAAAAATTTCAGGCGATTTTGTAGGTTTTTTTTGGTCTCTGTCACGATGAAAAAAATCGCAGTAACAACGAAAGCTTCTTAATGACTTTAAAATCTTATTATAAATAACAATGAAAATTACTTCAATGTAGGATAATTTTTAAAGACTGAATCGGCTTTCAACGGGTATTCATAAAATGAAACCTTTTGTGTTTATCTGTAAATCCAATTTTATCTTGGAAGTATAAATTAAATAATTAGCACTTATTCATTTTTGAAAAAAATTCATTTCTTTGGAAATTACATTCATTATTTGTGCACTTAATTACAAATATATTCAGGTACTTCTATTGAAACGTAGTTGAATAAATAAGTCATTTTTAGTGTATTCAAACACATTTTCAAAACTTCGAGTGAATTTCCCTTCAATCAATTTTCGTTCCACGATAAAAAACTAGGTAAAGAGGGAAAAAGTAGATGAAAAGTAATAAGACTTATCGAAAAAAATCGGATGTCATCTTGAAAACTAATTCTACATTGGCGAAACTATTTTTTAAGTTTTTATGAATCATTGCTTTTTTTTCTGCTTCTTAGAATGTGGTTGCTTTACACGTCTCTTTAGATTTTCCGCTTTGGAAGTATTTCGTGGCATTTTAATGGAAACATACATCCGATACAGTTTTATTTATCTTTTTAATTGCTTCCGTTTTCTCTCGTGATGTTTACCGATCTCGTTTCTTGTTCTTTTATCATTTCGCTTATTCATTTCTGAACGAATTTAATTCCGTTTAGTAGCAAAACGAAAAAATAATTCTTCAAATTTTTCACGCAATTCGCAAAGAAAGTGAAATTCAATGCAATAATAATAAATAAACTTATTTCATTCATGAAAGAAAAAACTTTTTATTTCCTCGAGTGACGTTCAATAAATTCCAAAAAAATTCCTCCAACTTCATACATCTCACTATTAAATCGACGGAAAATTTTCGATTCGACTGAAAAATTTCTTCGAAGGCGAAATAATCGACATGTTAAAATAGTTGTCAATTGTGTTTTTATCAGGCGCTGTAATTTCGATACCTGAGAGAAAATGCGTATTCGTTTTAAGCTTAAAATCCAACAAGCGAGCGTCGTAAGATGAAAAAATACGGCACTTATTAGGCATAAAAAATTTAAAATTCTCTGCATTTTATTCATTTAAAGGATAAAAAGATTTATATCGATGTTACTTAGAATGCAAATCATGGCGCCATTAATAAAACGAAAGCACTCACCTAATTCCCCATTTTCGAAAATTTCATTAGCTATTGAAAGAAAAAACCATGACGTATGTAGCTCTGATTTTAATTAAAAACTTAGCACCGAGCTCCACAGATACGTAATTGAGACTAAAAATAATAGCGTGTGTTTTTAGATGACGTGATTTTCACAACATCGAAGTGAAAGAATGAATGCGGTATTATTCATTTAAACAACTGCCAACTTTTTTTCTGTTTTGAGAAAGTTAAACAACTGTATCGAAAAGTTTCTCTAAAAAAAAATTAATTTTGTTTGCAGAAAATAAGCAAATAAGATATATACGTGAAATGTACTTTTAGGGGTGAACTCTATTTGATGTCGAGAATACGTGTTTTTTTTTTTTTGAAAAATTATAACTTTTTAAATCAAAATTTTGAACATAAAAGTCATTCTTGTTAGTTTTTCAATAATAATAAGACGAGAGTATGGATATAGTGAGTTGCATAACCAATTTTTGCAGGAAAAAATACTAAAATTCCTGTAATCGTACAGGGAAATTAAAATTGTGGAATATCGCTCTATGTGGCAAACAAGCGTATATTTTAGGATATCATATCAAAAAATTGTTTCATTTGACCAACAACTGAAGTTGTAGCATCTTAGAAACCTCATAATGATGTCCTGTAACTTCAATTTTCCATAAAATTGAACAATTTTTCGATTTAATGTTCCCGAGCATATACTTATTTGTCTGATAGAGCGATAATCAGCAATTACAATTTCCCTGAGCAGTTATAGGGATTTTAGAGCTTTTTCCTGCAAAAATTGGTTATGCAACCCACTATACCCGTAATCCAGTCTTGAAAAAACTGATGATACCATGATCAGTGTAAGTGAAGTAGTCGTGCATCGATAAATCTATACAAGAGACAAACTGTTTCATCTTCAACACTCCAACATACATGAAGATCAAAAAAATATCTTTGAAACAAACTCGAGGTACCAGTTGAAAATAAAAAAAAATTTTAAGCATGATTATTGGCTCATTTTCCGTCATAAAATACCGATTACTGACAGCTTAATTGTATTAAAGAATCGATGAAAACAAAATTAATTTTTTTACGAATTTTTCTTTCAAAAGCTTGAACTAATGATTTATAAACGGAATGTAATAATGCATGAATCGTACATTTTAATGAACTGTGCCACACAACGTAGAACCATAAATTTCTTACCAATGTTGACGGGTTTCGTATTTACTCAATTAATGGTAACTCTATAGGAAACAATTTCTGTTACAAGGGAATTTCAATAAACCAACGACAAAGACGGTGCAAAATAACCGCAATAGATCTTTCCACCAAAATTTGTCAAATGAAAAAAAAATATCGTATAGAATAACAAATACCAATCTTACGATTTCAAAATTATGTCAGAATACGGAGCGAAAATCAAAACAAGCCCTCCGATCGAAAATTTAAATTTTACATCAATAATTAAATAAAAAATAAAAAAATGAGATTTATCTTCAAAACAACCATTTCATTAAAAAAAATCTATTTAGATTGTGTAATAAGGAACTTCATAGGGACGGTATTTCTTTTACACGTTTTCAGCATATTGTTTGTATTTATATTGAATACTTTCGTTGAACTTTCGCTCGAATACGCTCAACATTCTACTTTCAACCGAATCACGACCGATAAATAAATAGGATTTCCAAAAGCTTAATTAACTCCTATCTTCGTCCTTGAAAAAAGAACCAAACGATTAAGCTGGTAAAGAAAAAACAATACAAATATTTGAAAAAAGCTTATTAGTGATTTAAAGGAAGCAAAATAAACATCGCGTATTTATTTCGCATCCCTTATACTAATCACGAAAAATCCATTAAATATTTAATCAAACGTAAGTCTAAAACAACAGAACTTTAAATAACCTATATAGAGGTCTATTCCACAGCGTAAACAATTGATTGATAAGCAAGACGAATGCATAATTAATGTGGTGTGATGCATAAATAGTATGATAAAAATTTTCTTTCAATAAAACTGATACTCGTATTTGATGAAAAATGCAAAGTTTTTTTGAAGAGGAGGAGGATAAAATTTACACATTTTACATTTCTGTCTTTGCGTTTGCTTCGCAGTAAAAAATAAAAAAATAAAATAAACAGAGCAATTGATAACTAATTTTACTCCCTGTTTACTCTCGATAGTAACCAAAGATCACCCAATTGGAGAAAACAGATATGAAGCGTAATGGAGTAATTTTGATAAGATAACATTATTTTAAAGATTCAAAATTTAATGATGATTTTTTTACTTTTTAGGAAAATTTGGATCTTTTTATAACGCAGTGATATATTATCTTTGGTACAACGTAGAAAAAAAAATTTCGTTAATGAAATAACGACTCGACTGGTAAACAGAATTGTAGAGTAAAAGGAGTACAGTTGCGAAAAGAACACTAAAATTTTACTCGGAGTAATTTTTATACTTGGAGTTACTCGGAGTATGCGAAAAAAACACGCTTAATTCTTCTATCTTTTTTTTTTTCAAATTTGAAGTCATCATTTTTCTTATACAAATATCTTTTTGTCGTACAATATGAAGGAAATGTTCACTCAGCTGATACAAAATGTGATAACGAGAGCGGATGACCGCTCAAAAATTAAAACTTGTAGGTTACCACAATTCCAGTACTCAAAAACTTTTTAGTTTCTCTTCAACATTATCAAGTTGTTTAAATATCCATGTAGGTCTATGTACTTGTACATAAGAATATTACAATCGATAATGTAATTAAAATTTGTCTGTAATTAAATATGCTTGACACGTAAAGCGCCTTAGAAAAGAACATGTAGGTAGTAGATAGCAGGTACTAGGTACAGGACTGTAAACATGGTGTGATTAGCTCAAAACTAACTCATCTCTAAGATTTCAAAGGCAATTCACTTCCTTATATTTATACATCCATTGAAAAGCGGATTCAAGCCTAGCCATCAAGAAAACCTAACCGCATTTCTATGAGAAATCTGAATTTCCTACTTTTTGCTTTATACCTATTAGGTACCTACATACCTGTGCGACTATAAAAGCGGCGTATGATACACGAGAAAAATACGTCATGGGTAATTGGGTGAAGAGAACAAATTATAGAATGCAAACCGACATTAAAGTCGTTTTCTTGATTGCAGAGTAAAAGGTGTGATTATAAATTTTACACAATGAATTCCTTTTCTTTATACGTTCTCCTTTGAAATTTATTTAAAGTAATTAAATTCAAAAGAGTTCTCATCTTGCAATGTGTAAATGCTTTCAAAAATTTACCTAGTTTTCCTCATCAACGTTCAGAATAAACGTTACACGAAATAATCAAATATTATTTTATACCATGAACAATTTTCTGTAGCAATGGAAAATTGAATTGAACTTTCATCGTGTGTCGTGGAAGGTTTAAGAACTATCAACGGAAAATCCCATAATTTAATTTTTATTGCATCTCTTCATTTTAAAATATTTGTAATTTCTTTCTGAATCGAGCACAATTAAAAATTAGTTTTAAATCGAAGAAACTGCGGGGAGTGTATTTGTAGGCGTTTGTATAGGTAACACAAAAATAGAGGTGTCTGTGCTGTACAAAAAATTAAAAGATTTTGTTTGAACTATTTCGATTGAACTTTTTAGTTAAAGCTCTCAGCGATCATTTCTACTCAAAGGTACATTGATAGAATGGATTTTACTTCTTTAACTAACATAAAAGGTTACTTTAGAGATGTGAAATATACAAATTTTGAAATTACATTTTCATGTTTTGAATGAGAAATTCTCAGGCTGCAACACAAGCCTCCATCAATTTTTACTTTGTGCTTTCAACAATTGAACAGTATTACTTTTTTGGAGAAGTACGTGAAAAAAAACATCTTATCAAATCTATTGAAATAATTTATTTAAGATATTTTCACCAAAAAAAAAGGTTCGAAAGGTACAAATAACTTTAAATTATTTGAAGAGGATACCTATCCATTTTTCAGCGGCGCTTATCTTAATAATAGGTATTCGAGAATGGAGTAAATGAACACATCATTTTTTAAAAAGTACCTACGCATAAAACCCACTCTTTTTTTGATGTCATATTCTCAAATTTATCTTACACATGTAAAGTAGGTAGGCAGTCAAATGGAGACTGAAGGTACACGTGTTCAGGTATCTTAAAGTTAGGTACCTACATCTCATAATTTTTTGAATATTCGACAACTATCCAACGAGGAAAACAAATTTTTGAAAAATTTATTCAAAGGCGACATAGAAAGCTTGGTTCACGAGTTACAGCCCTTCGATAAAACGATTGAATATCAGCAACCACCTGTTAGATTTTTCGAGATAAGTTTTTCACGCTAAATTAAAAGGTTTCCGTAGCTAGACTAAAAGTATACTTCAAAACAGCATAATACTTACCGACATTAAGTGGGAACAAATTTATGCCGTTGTGACATTAATACATATATGTGTCATGTAACTTATACTCGACTACGTTCGGGAAAGGTTTAAGGCTATCCTTATAGGACTGTAAGCGCACCACTGATAACGATACACTAACGAAAGTTTAACGCAAAGGGTATGCGATAGAATTTGGCGACTTATTCCCGTTAATGTCCCAGTATAGTTATAACAATTGCAGTGTTACCACCTCAAAATGGTGAAACTTTTTCCTTTTCCTGGAAACCCTTTCGGAAAAATGATAATCTTGCGGAAAAATCTTTATTCGTATACTAACACTCTATTTCAATGTTATTTTCATTCCTGTATTACGTGTTATTATTTTTCACGTGTACTTACTACTTACCACAAAAAACATCTACAAAAAACTGCGACGCGGTTTTTAAAGAAATTATTTCTATATTACGTGCTTGATAAAATGTGAACAAGGTGAAAAAGTCCGTCAAAATTGAAATTTCACGTGGTTTGATTACAGAAAAATTCGCGCTTTCGTTAAAAATAACAGCGACTGCAGGAAAACAGATGAAATTGCTTTTCTTTTTGCGATCAGATATTCGTGATTCGTTTTGACATATCTGTCATTTACAAAACTTTTTGAAATTATTCGTTAAAGTTCAACTTGAGGTACTAATTAACCTAGAGAAAAACCATACTCGCTTGAAAAATTCTAAAGTGATTTTATAAAAGTAAATTCATAAAAATATTTTTAAACCTATTTTATTTCAAAATTGGAAATTTTTCGTCGTTATATTTTTCTCTTTTAATATAAAATCAATCATTTCTTTAATTGGTGAAAAAATTCCATCGTGTTTTTTAATTTTTTGACATTTTAAATGACCTGGCTAGGGCATACAAACTCGAAAATTGTCATGAAAAAGCATTACAAAAAAGTGTCACGCAGTTGAACATATCATGCTCATGCGTGATGATCTTGGTGTTTTCATGTCATGATAACATATCATAGACGACACGTCATCATGATCGTGAATAACATAAACGATGACGACACAAACCGTTGTCATGGTGACGTGTCATGCTCATGAGTGATTCTTGATACTATATTTTCATGTTATCATAAAAATTCGTAGATGACATGTCATAGTTATAGTGACATATCGTGATCTTGAGTGATTTACTATTACAATGACAAGTCGTTAACATGATGACGTGTCGTGGTGATTGATACGTGAATGTGATATGTAATGACTTGTTACGATGAACGTGTTTGGAATGGTCAAGTATCATGGTCATAAGTGACGTATGATCATATCTTGATGAAACAAAATTTAAAAACCCCATCGAAACGTTACATGGAACGAAACGAAACGATTTCGTTCCACCATCCCTGCATTTATCTATTTATTCATAGTCAGGAGTGACAAGTGATCATGTCATGGTAGCACGTCAAGTAAAATGATATAATAAGTCATTGTTATGGTGACGTGACATGGTTGCGAGTAGCATGTGACATCGAATGACGTCTTCTGATGAACAATGACATGAAAATGTCACGCTGTGTAGCAGACTTTTATGCAAGCTGATGCTTTACAGTGCAGAACGAATACTTTGAACTATTTACAATACTTATTTCTTTATTATAACCCATTACAAAATTTTGACCGATTCGCTCTGAATTTCTTTTTAAATAGCTAAATCATTCCGACTTGAAAGCTTATAAAACGTTATCTCGATCCATCTCCCATTAACTCTTAATCCTGGCCATTAGAATAGATTCAGTATAAGATGAAGACCTTATTAATATAGCGAAAAAACGACGAACGTATACGAAATGTACGCAAGTACCAGCTTAATCCTTTTAAAAAAATATATCTTCTTAAGCTGGTTACCCTTCTTTTGTGAAGCAATTAATCAATAATTTCCAATTTTAAGGTTGATTACCAACGAATTTCTAATAAGGTTACAATTATTAATGTGATTTACATTAAACATGTCATCTCGTATATCATCAATAATTGCTTTAAAACAGAACTGAAAGATAATTAAAGCAGAAGCGAAATATCACCAGATGCGTCTTATTGAGAAACTTTTTCATTAAAAACGGTATGTTGTTTCTAAAAACGATACAAAAATAATGAAAATTTCAAGAATGATTTTTTTGACCGACCATAAAACAGTAATCCGATCAATAAAGTTAGATTCGTAGTTATTTTTTATTTCGGTATATTTAGAAAAACAACCCGTTGGAAATCATCGCTTCGTGACTCCAACACTGTAACTAGATCTTCTAACTGAGCAATACATATCTAAAACATATTTAATTAATATTCGATGTTATTAATCTTGTAAATGTATCGAGAAAATCAAATTTTCATCTGGTTTATTCCAGATAAGATCCTTTTGTCAATTATAAAACAATATTATTTACATTTTGTAACGTATAGCGATATCTTATGATTCATGTTTGCCCTTATTAAATTCTTACAGAAGATTCGACAAATCCCGTATATTGGTAACATGAGATGTAATATCATCTTCGTCAGCGGTTTATGTATTATTTTTTGAAGACAATTAGCGCACCGAAAGAAACGTCACACGTTGTAGCGATAAAAAAATCAATTTTCTCACAATTGGTACTTTAATTTGTGCTCGGCGAATAAAATCGAGGTTTTTTAAAACTAAATTTTCCTCGGTAAAATATTGATATTGTATTGTGTAATGCGAAAAATGAAAAATAAAAGGTATTTTATAATTAATTAAAACTTCTTTCGGTAAAAATAAGTAGATAATTGTTTTCAAATTTTATTAGAGGTTTTTCAATAAAAACAAATTACAAAAACAAACCTAAAACCCCTGCAGATAATAAAAAATAATTAGCGAGGTGTAGGAACAGTACAGGCTTTTTTAATCACCGTTGATAGAAAATAATCGTTCTCCGTTCAACTTCAGAGAAAAAACCTTTGGTATACAAAATTATAATTGAAAATTAATGTCGCTTAGGGGAGAAAACCGATGTAAAAAATAAAAAGTTGAAAGTCATAAGTCAAATATAAAAGGGCTTTTTTATAATTTTATTAAGAATATTCGGTGCATCAACGAAGTACACGTAAATCCTGATGAACTAATGAGTAACGAATGAGTTTTATTTTAATTTTAAAATTTTCACGATTATCATAGCTTGAGACCGAAGGAAAAAAAGGGTGTTTAAATACGCCTAGCACTATGTATGTACATAATTATCCATACAATTTACGCAAAAATTGAAAAAAATCAAGTAAATTGTTGAAATATGAAAATTTTGTTAGAATACTTTTAACCGAAACATATCCCGAGTAAGTTATATTTTTTTTATTTTATTAATTTAAAAAAACAACCAAAAATTAACTAAGGAACGATATAAAAATTTCAACTCCTAAAACGTAAGTTAGGTTTTTTCAACCGTCAAAGTTGAGAAGTGACTGTTTCGGAATTCGAAATCAAAGAACACTTTTGCGCTGAAAACATTTTCGAATGCGCATAGTCCTTTTCACAGGTGAAATTTCCAAGCGACACGATGAAATGGTTTTTCATTTTAGCACGTGTCTTTTTTCGTTACCACAATTCTTATGGCGGCGAGATCGTAAAATTTTACGACTCGTTTGTTTTTATTTATTTATACATTCATTCATTCTTCAATTCATTTATTTGTTTATTATTACTACAGCGTTAATGAGTAAAATTAAAATGCACTTATCTATTTAAATTTTTTATTGGTGCACATAATCAAGATTTGGGAAGTCTTCTTCGTCAATTTTAAGGTATGATCATTATAGTTTTTATTTTATATAGAAAGCTTCAACATCATTTTATCAACATTATTTCAATTTAATTAATAATGCTAAATTTATTTTCGAGCTTTGAGAAATGATTTGATTTTGGATAAGATGATGTATTCATTATTCATTAAAAATTCTATCGTAAGAATTTCCTACGACGATGGTGAATATTATTGAAAATGAAATAAGTGCGATTTTTCAATAATTGTAATTTGAAACGATAATTAGGATGAGAAAGGTGAGTAGATTTTTCGAGTGGTTTTTCAACTAATCGAAGTGATTACCTTCATGATCTGCTGAAATTCAATGATGGAATATATTTCAATTATTTTTTTCATCGATAAAGTTGACGATCAAAAGTCATAAATATTTAAACGATATTTTTTTCAGTAAAATAAAATAAATCACAAAAAAAATTAATAATAAAAAACGAATATCGTAATTGAAAAAAAAAACTTCCCAAAGAAATTATCGCTTTGAATAAATTCCAAAAATTTCGTAATTTAATGTCATCAAAAACAAAATTGCTAATTTTATTAAAGTCATAACTTGAAAAAATCAATGACATATCAAAAACCCAGGATTTTTTTTTCATTTCTAAACAATCCTCATAGTTGGAAAAAAATATTCGCACGAAGTTTTGAATTTATCACAGCGTGAAATTTTATCCAACAGTTAAGCGCAACTGTTTTATGTAATTTATGCTTCGCAAAAGTAAAGCTCGGCCATGACTTTCAAGCGTAAAAACTAAAATAATGCTTCGCCGTCAAATCGCGTACATTGTTTTATAGGTATACGCAAGTTAAACAAAGCAACATACTTCTGTCAGGTTTAACAATCAATGTCATCAATTCAACGAACTTTTTCTTATCATAAAACAAACACACTTTTCTGATCACACGAGTGCAAATATTCGCGTATTTTCCACATACTTAGTTTCTGACGAGATTCATAACGATGACGAATCTGAAACGTGTTCTTAAACTTTACTTTATATTTACATTTTTAGAGAAAAGTAGATTTTACTTAACACGTCGGATTTGTAAGAAACATGAGTAGGTACTTATATTTATTTGGGATTTTGTTTCTTCAAAATGTTGATTTCAACGTGTTGTGCTACAGTTTTATTTGTAGGTAGCTTAGGTAGGTAAACAGTTGACTTCATAGGTATCTACATGTTAATTGTTAACTATCTAGTTTACTTAATATCTAAACCTTCCACATTCAAAAATTATTGTATTAAAAATGCAGTCTTTTGTTGCGTTAGGTGCTTTTATATTAAGAGACGTGGAAGTTCGAAAACTTATGTAGGTATAACTTGACTTGAACATTCTTTATATACAACGCCGCACCACAAATAATTACGATAACCAGAGTTGTACTCTGCATGCAGAATGCAGAATATGAAAATAATCCATGCAGAATATGCACGAAACGCGTTGATTGGCTGGAAAAGTGATAAGAAACGCTGATAGTAAAAAAAAACAATGCCAAAAAAACCGTCCACGATTCATGATAGTTCAGGAATCGTGGACAGAAACGAAACGCCTTCATGTAAACGCTCCCTAACTTTATGATTAAAAGTCGAGAAAATAATACAGAATAATCAACCATTTAGAATTGGAAAATTAATGGTAAAGATTTAGTTTGTACCATCTGTTTGGTTTTTCAACAAAAGAGGGGTTTTAATGTGAAGTTGAAAAATTACATCTTAATTTTTTTTTGAAATCTGCATCAATAAGTTATTATGAGGACGTCCAAGTTTATAACTTTTGATCGATGTTACAAATTTCTTGAATAAACTGCTCACTTCGATAATTTTAAATATTCAACAAGGCTCGTTACTTTTTTTAGTAAGTTAACTAAAAATTCGTATAAATTTCCAAATCGTTTAAACTGATCAAAATCATTAAGTTGTTTCTATTTTCTATTTTATTTTGTTTGAAGAAAAATATAGTTCCCAGTATCTAATTTACTTACCTACCCAGTGTCAACGTGAATTCAAACGGTAACGATTTCAAGTACCGCCATAAATTTCCCAACAAACAGAATAAACAAATTAGCGAGATGTAAACACATTTTCCTTCATAATTTGCTCCACCTGTTATACCCAAATTACCCTTTATTACATTTCGTAATATTCTTTCTGCGCAATTTGCGATAAATTTCATAAATTCTTTACACAATCTTAGCTCGCTGAACTATTTTCCGCCACCAAAATACCGATGGCGATCAGTAAAATTCAGCGAGTATTACATATCGCGAAGCCTAAGGTTAAGTTAAGTATTCTTTGAAAATCTCAATAAAAAGCAAAACGACAGAGAGATTTGATAGCGAATGCATGCTTTCAGGCTACAAACGAATATGCGAAACTTCAAAGTCAATTTCAAGATGTTTTCTGTCACCGTACTCCCAATGAACGATTTTTATCTATTCAACTGCATTATTATACCCTTGGTACTATATCAGTTTACAAATTCAATGAAATCGCCGTGCTTTAGCTGATGAAGTATTAGGGCTTGGCTAGACGAACGACGCGAAACGAAGCGAAGCGAACTAGGCGTTAAAGTCCACTAGTTTTTTCAAGTGATAAATATATTCGGAAATGCTCGGAAATCTTCGGATATCGCTTCGTTTAACTTAATTTCTAT